>CP092872.1:1874415-1931278 GCA_030710605.1 Cordylochernes scorpioides
AAAGATAAGTAATGAGGGAAATTTACAGAGTAGCAAAATATAAACATCGGTCAATTTACAGAACTTAAAGTTGAGTTTAGGTTGAAATTTTAGATAATAAGTTATAAAAATAAAAGGTCAAGAATCCTTCGTGCCTTAATGTTTTCATTTCCGAATTATCAGACATCTTTATGGTGACCTGTAATTTTTTGGAAACTGGATTTTCCAATTCTATTATTTTCATTACAGAACAATCCGTAGAAATAATTTTTACAAATCTCAAAAATAATAAGTTACAATTTGGATTATAGATTATAAACACAAGGTAATAAGACCAAATCTAAATAAATAGTGTGTGACGTTTCGGTAACAACATTATACCCAACTTCTGACAAAATTACTTTTTTTTCTGTACTTTTTTTCAGTACTTTAGTCTGAAGTTGGTAATAACGTTGTTACACAAAGAAACGTCACACACTATTTATTTATTTAGATTTGGTCTTATTACCTCGTATTTAAAATCTCTAAAATATTGTTGCACCTGGTTGCGGCTTGGCAGACTCTTCAACCTTGATTCTCTCCAGTGCCGGGTCTTGCATCTTACCAGAGCGTGTTTTTCAACCATCCTACAAATATATATAAGGGAATAATGAGATAACTCTACTTTAAGTAGCCTCCAGAATAGTGTATTTATTTCTCACATCAAAGAGAACAGTGAAGTCACACTGTGTACCAAAATACAAATGGTGATTTTATAATACATAAATTTGTTTATAATATATATATATATTCTGTCTAATAAAATATATATAAATATATAATATAAATTTTAATTTAAAATATATGAAAAATAATATTACAAATTAAAATAAAATAGGTGCATTAGCCATGATGCAACAATAGTGGTAAGAGTAATTTCATCTCTAAAGACGTTATATGGTGTATGTAATTGTATGTTGATGATTAACACGATGTTTGTATTGTTCTTTAATTTTGGCTTTTCCTCAAACTTTCTCCTCAAACATTGTAAGACGATTGTGAAAATCAGTTGAGAAAGTCAGGAGCCGCCCTTCCCGATACCATTGTTTCAGTTATCTCTGGCCTTCAGAATGATTGCGCAAAAATACTACGAATTCTGCTTACTCTGCCCAAACCCCACACTAACAATATTTCAGGTGGAAAATTAGGGAAAGCCAACTTCGGGATGAGACAGCAATTTATTTAAGGCAAGAACAAACTATGAAGGATAAACAAAAGATAAGTAATGAGGGAAGTTTACAGAGTAGCAAAATATAAACATAAAAAATGATACTCTGTTAATAAAATAATGAATACTTTGTTACAATATTCACAACAAATAACTTGGGTTCGTATAATTCAATAATTCCATATATCAACATTAGAGTGAGAACGTACTTTTGTTACTTTTTGTTGTTTTCAATCTTATCTGTTTGACTTCACTCAACTTTTGCTTGAGTCAAAAGGCGATCCATCAAATAAGTTATCGGGCGGCCCCCTGACCTGCAGGTCTTCGGGCATGGCCTAGACGCCCTGACCATCCTGGTGTCTGCCAAGACACACATCTATAGGTACTTCGTCGGTGTGGAACTGAGGAGTGTACAGGAAGACCCCCTCCTTGTCTGGAGGAGAACTCTCTCAAGGTGGGGAAGCCTTCCTTGCTGAAGACAATTGAACACAACTATATATATATATTCCCCTACACTTTATATGCCCTTTTACTCTTTTATTTTTCCACCTTTGTAAAATTTGATTAAAAGAATCAATAAAACTATTTAAATTGTCAGTTTATATAAAAGGGCGTACGTGGGTCTGTAAAGAAAGAAAAAAAACGATGTTTTTTCTCAAAATATTTCGAGAGATTGCTATTGTGCTATTGTGGTAAAAAACTGAAAAGTACAAATATTTAGAATAAAAACATTTAAACTGTTATTTTTTTTTAATAGAACTGTCTCTATATTTATTTTTAACACGAATAGTTGCCCTTGCTATAGATGTAGTTGATACCGTTCTTTCTTTTTCAAAAGCAAATGGCCTTTACTGAATCCTTTTATGTTCTTTTGAAAACGTAAATGATGAAGAGGTTCACAATAGGAGAGATATTTTTTTGACTTTTGTTGGAATGATTGAAGAGTTATTAGAAAATCCTTAATCTCCAAATACTCAAATGAAATCATGGTTAGAGAATATTTTTAAAAATAAATATTTACTTTCCCACTGTTTGTTCCTCTCCATAGTACAAGTAATACAATACAAGTAATAGACCATTAAACCAATAAGATTCAACTCCTCCCAAGGTCATCAATTCTAACCTTTTCCCAAGGTAGCAGCAGCAATTCATCACCCCTGCCCACTCCACGACCCCACCCAGCCTCCCGGTCTTCTTCCAGCCCTCCTCTCAACCTGCCCGCTCACGGACTGATGCCCGTCACCGCGAATTTGCCATCTGCCAGACTTATTTGGAGTCTGGCGCTGTACTTGGTGCTTCCTTGGTGCCCTCTCTAACCGTGCTCTCGCCCTCTTCTTCCCCGGGGTGCTCACTCGCCCTGCCTGCGCCTCTCCACCCCTCTCCATGGACTTCCCCCGCGGTGGGCGCAATGCTGGCACTTAACGATGAGTCATGTCTTAAAATGCTGAGTCTTATAGCATGTAGAAGGCTCAACAATTGTTCAAAGCAATTCATCACCAGCAAGAAACTAACAAATCAATGAACCAGCCCCCTGCAAGATATGTTCCACAAACCAGTTTCCCAACCAGATACATTTCCATGGGAACTGCCCACTTAAGAAACAAAGTCCTCCAAAGCGCATCACTTATAAATCAAATATCTTTACCTTGTGTACTTGACACTGCATCATCTATCTCTATTATCCTTTTAAACCATATTTATTATAAAATATTACCAATTACCCAAAAGAAAGGTCAGGTAGAAGGATTTAGTTACCCATTATACAAAATATTGGTTAGGCTTACCTTATGAAAACTTACAAGGTATCAAGAAATGTTTGTTTGTGATACTCCAATAGAATACCTTATTTTAGGTTTACCAACATTTTATATATTTAAGTTACAAATAGATTTTTCAAAAAACCTTCTTTTCCAAAATTATAAATTCTTGTATTCTTTTAATCCAAAAACTGATAACCAGAAGTCATATGCTACTACCCAATGTATTCCAGATCCATACTATGTTAAAATTTAATCTCTTCTAAATATCAACCCAATGTATAATTTCAATTCTTTTATATACCAACTACAAATGTTAAACTTATAGATCCTATTTCAAATCCCATTATTGATTCTAACTCATATCATAGTATGCGATAACCATGCCCTATAACAAATTATAATTCTTATTTAGACCTTAGTAAAGTAGATATTAATCCAAATTTCTCAAATCAATCAATTTCAGATATTTTGCATAAATATAAGAATGTTTTCTCTAAACATAATTTTGATATAGGATACATAAAGACTAAGCCAATTTGCATATCTCTTTTAGATAATATTTCCATAGCACAAAAGCCATATAGGACATCTTTTTACAATAATGCTGAAATACAAAAACAAAAACTCTGAGAGAAAACTGAAAAAAAAACTATAACAATACTTAGAACAAAACACTATAAAGGAATGACAATACATCCAGATGGCACAAGAACCTATAGAGCATGCAACAACTGTCCTGGTGTGGAACTGACACCTACCCACATATTCTCATGCCCAGCAATGGCTGCAGCCTTGCAGAAAATTGACATGGATCCAGAGCAGCAGCTTTGCACACCCAAGATAGAGAACATTGCTGTGATAGAGATGTATGGAGACATCTGAGGCTCTTCATTGGACACGACAACAACAAATAACTGAATAATTAAAATATGATATTATTAGGCCCTCATCTAGCTCCTATAGTTCTCCTGCATTATTAAAGAAATCTGATGCCCCAAATCACCCCACAAGACTCTGTAAAAGATTATAGGAAACTTAATCAGTTCCAGAACGTACCCCAATTCCACTTATAGAACAAATTATAGATAGGTTATCACAGTCAAAACACTATTCTAGATGTTAAAACTGGCATATACCCATAGATGAAAAGATAGACATAAAACCTACTTTGTAACACAATTAGGATGTTATGAATGGAACAGACTTCCATATGGTCTAAAAAATGCACCTTCACAATTTGAAAGGATTATGAAATCAGTTTTCACTAAACATAACATACACTATATGCCTTGAATTATTTTGATGACATTATTATACACTCCAAAACTTATGAAGAACACATTAAACATTTAGATGACATATTAGGTGTATTCGAACAAGAGAATATAAAGCTCTATCTCAATAAATGCATTTTTTTTTACAAAAAGAAATACAATTCTTAGGATATACTATTACAAGGGGGATCAATAAATAAGGTGAATTATCTTATTTTTTGAAAATTAAAAAAGCAAAAATAATTTAAACCACATAATATTAAAATATAACACCGAGAGACTATTTAAGGTGTTCTGTTATTTTTTCCCACGCGCGGCGCGAGACTTATAAATAAACTAAAATGGAAGCTCCCTTGAAGGATTACACCACGCTTTAACAATGTGCAGTTATTCGTTTCTTGAATGCAGAAGGTATTCAAACATCTCAAATATGCCAAAGAATGAAAAATATCTATGGTGAGTCTTGTTTGTCTCAAAAAAACATTTATAAATGGGTTAACGAGTTCAAAAATGAACGAATTACATGCACCGATATTGAGCGACCTGGACGACCAAGTGTTACAGCGATGTCAAGCACGATAAATGCGGTTGAAAACTTTATTTTGGAGGATAGAAAAATATCCATTTTTACCATAGCCGACAATTTGAATATAAGCTATGGAACTGTGCACACCATTATTAAAGAACAATTGCAATTTAGAAAAATATGCTGCAGATGGATTCCACATTTCCTTAATTTGGACCAAAAACTTAACATCATGTAAAACTGTATCTACAATCATTAAATTAGGTTTTGAAGTTTTAGAACATCCTGCATATAGTCCAGACCTAGCCCCCTCTGACTATTTCCTTTTTGGACTACTAAAGAAGGAGTTAAAGGGAAAGCGATTTGACTCGGATGAAGATGTCCAGAAAGTGGTGCAAGATATTTTTCACACGCTTCCTAAGAGTGCCTATAAAGAGGGTATTTACAAGTTGTCAGAACGATGGAGACGATGCATAGAAAGCCAAGGTGATTATTTTGAATAAATCAAGTCCTAATTTTTAATATCGTTCTTATTTTTTTTAAATAAATTATAATTCACCTTATTTATTGATCCCACCTTGTAACTCAGGAAAATATACACCCAATAACACAAATATTGAAGAAATTTTAAAATTAAATAGACCATATAATATTAAAACATTACAGAGATTTTTAGGTACAATTAATATATATAATACATTTATTCCCCATTATGCACAAATTAGGGCACCTTTAAATGAACATTTATTTAAAATCCTTGGTTATGGAGTGGACAAGCATTCCAAACTCTTTAAAATGCACTTATTCCACAACCTGTACTATATATTTATGACCCATCGAAACCATGTCATTTATTCACAGATGCCTCAAGTCTAGGAGTAGGAGGAGTCCTGAAACAACCTGATGAAAAAGGCATTTTACACCCCATAGGTTATTTTTCAAGAAAACTTCATCCATATGAACAGAATTATACTGCCTCAGAAATTTATTCAAAATTTATTCCAAATTAATAAACCTGAAATATTAATAACTGACAGAAATGCAGATTTTCTTAGCAATGAGTTTAAACATTTTTAGAGAGAAATAATGTTTAGCATCTACCCACCAGTGACCATCACCCAGAAACAAATGCAAAAGTAGAAAGATTAAATTCCACTATCATTAATAGGTTAAGTTGTGAATATAATCATAATTTAAAGATTCCTTGGACAAAATATATTTCTAAAATTACTGAAAGCTATAATGAAACAGTATATACCATAACAGGCTTTACTCCTAAATTCTTGTACTATGGAATACAACCACAGTATATAGAACATGGCACAGAAACACATACACCAATAGAAAAGGCAAGAAAATTAGCTATTGCAAGAACCATAAAATCCCATGAACACAGCAAACAACACTATGATATTAAACACCCAGAACCCATTTTTAAAGGAGATCAAGTATTAGTAAAAACCTTTTTTTTTTATCCAAACATGGGTAAATTAGCCCAAAAATATATAGGCCCATTTACAATTTTGAAACAAATTTCCTCAGTCAAATATATGAAATAAATAAACCCAATTTACCCCAAAGAAAACAAACAAATTATACACTATAAAAAAATTAATTATTTTACCCAGAAGCGCGCGCAGATTTTTTACTTAAAAATAGCACTAACGTAGAAAATGACTTAATAGTTGTGTGGGCATTTCTTGAGGCTCAATTATTACAACTTTGAATAATTAAACAATTTATTTTTCTTCACACATATCAATTCAATGTCTATATCCAAAAAATGTCTCTTTAATAATAAAAGTTTTTTTGTTTACAAATCGAAGGCAACAATATCATTGATGATGATAACAAATATTTTTTACAAAAAAAGATTATAATTTCTAAACTATCAATTACAACCAAAAATAAAATATACAAATTGAATTTACATTTTCTAGATTAATTATTGAGAATGAGTGGTGTCCCTACATCACTCCCTCCCTAGTAACTAAGTTACGAGATGAGGACCAACTCCTAACCTGGGTAACATTCCACCTTATCTCTGAAACGAACAGGGGTTCTTATTGTCCTTCCAGATCTTGACATCTTGGGGGCAGCACTGGCGGGAGGTTCTTTATCCTCTCCAGGTGGGGCGAGTCTTGGGTCCCCAGCTACTCCAGGTGTGGTGGCTATGTCCTCTTCCTCTTTTAGTATGTAGGCTGTAGTAGGCTGGTTTGAGTCTATCGATGGAAACATTTATTTCCTTTCCTTTAATTTCGATTGAAAAGTATTTGTCGGTCCTAGAAGTAACTTTGAATGGGCCCTCATAGGCAGGCTCCAATGATTTTCTCACTCTGCATGTCTTCAAGAAAACATGAGAACACGTCTCTAAGTCCTTGAAAACAAATATTTTGGGGGACGTATTGTGTCGTGTTAACTTGGGCTTGAGTGATTCCATCTGCTTTTGCAGTTTGTGGAGAAATGTCTCCGGGGTGGTTGAAATTTTAGGGTCGTCGAAAAACTCGCCTGGAAGTTTAATTGTTTTTCCATAGACCATTTGTGTCAATGAGTAGTCAGAGTCTTTTCTCAAGGCTGCTCTTAGTCCTAGCAGTACCGTGGGAATTGACTCCGTCCATTTGTTTGAGTAGTGCGCCCTTATTGCTGCTTTTAGTGTTCTAAGGAATTTTTCAATTTTTCCGTTACTTTGTGGGTGATATGCGGTGGTGTGCTTAAGTTTCACTCCACATAAGGTCGCCAAGGTTTTAAACAATTCCGAAGTGAACTGCCTTCCTTGGTCGGTGATCACTTCATATGGGACTCCAAATCTGGTGATCCATCCTTCGTAAAATGCTCTTGCTACTGTTTCGGCAGTTTCGTTTCGTATGGGTATTGCTTCAATCCAACCAGTGAAACGGTCTATGCACGTGAGGCAATAAACATATTCGTTGGAGGGTGGAAATGGGCCGATTAAGTCTATGTGAACCGTGCTGAAACGTTCATCAGGTTCTGTAAATTGCTTAATATAGATAATATAGAAAATATATTTTTCGAGCAAACATATCCACTCTCTCTACTGAATAGAATTTTAATAAGATATATATATAAATGAAAATATCTAGAGATATACTACATGATCTTAGCCAAAAGGCCGAGAAACGATATTTTATATGTAGAGATGACCTGGCTTCGTGTGCCTTCTGCTCGAGTGAATGTTTTGCGGTAGAATTTTGTTCCTGCCTACTAAAAATTATTATCTGGCTCCGCCCGTGGACTGCTTTAGTGAATATTCCCCTAAAGAATTTTGTTTATGTCAATCAAGCATGATTACAGCAATATTGTCATTATCATTTCAGACAAAAAATTATTGTTGCTCAGTACTATAATTTTTCTTGGTTGAAGTGCGACAAAAAAACTCTTCCAGATTTAACTCTGTCCTTTTCAAATTTCAGCGAGATTAGTTACATATTGAGGGCGTGCATAGCCAACAAACATATATATATGTTCCCGGCTTCGCCTGATTTTTACCCGAGTAAAAGTTTGCCTAACAAACATTTGTTAAAACGATTCTAGCAAACATCCAATCCCTACTGAATCTATACTTGTCATACTCTCGATAATTTGAAAATTTTCCCGGTCCCTTGAAAAAATACTCGATAAGTTGAAAAAAAAATCAGTATTAATTGGTCCACTCGGTAATTTGAAGTTGAAGGAATAGTATCTTGCCATAAACGAAGATTTGTAAATAACTGCATTTAACGAATGTACCCGGCTTCGCCCGGTTTTTATCCGAGTAAAAGTTTGCCTAACGAACATTTGTTAAAACGATTCTAGAAAACATCCAATCCACCTATATATTGATTTATAAACGTATATAAATATAATAATTGTTATACGCGTTTAAATATAATTTTGAAACATAATTTTTTGAAAACATTTATTATATTTTAAATAAGATATTGTCACTTTTGCGAATTTGATAATTAATTATTTCTTTTTTTCTCAATGAATTATATATATTAATTTAAAAATTCATTTTTGTTATCATCATTACATACAATGTAAGTTTTTTTATATAAACTAACGATAATAAACAACAGCAACAATGTAATTTGCATCTTCATTATTATAAAACAACAGCAAATTAAATTAACAATGTAAAAATATATTTTAACATTACATTTTAACATTTAACACAAAAACGTTACAATATTTTCTTTAAATATATATTAATATTGAAATTCCAAGTTATTTTTACGTCATTGGAATATTATATTACTAAATTCTCAAATTAAATTGATTATACTTGGAACACATTTTAAGCATTGTTACAATTTATAAATATAATTTCACCAGATTCCGCTAGAGGCGTGGTTGCGAGTGAAAGTAGAAAATTTGCAAATAAAATTGCAAAGAATATTTATTTCAAACCAAATTCAAACCAGAAATCTTCCCAGTAGTATATAGTAAATATATAACTTCCTAAAGTTTCACGGCGATTGGATAATCTTACCTTTTAAAAACATTCATCATGTGAACAAACTAACATTCATCGTGTAAACAAACCACGTGTTAATTATTAACCAATCAAATTCATTTATCGTCGCGACCAGTGCTGCGCCCAAGCGGTAAAAGGCTGGAACTAACGCTTTTTGGTTTTATATTATTTTTAAAAAGCACATTAACCTTTTTAGTTTTTTGAATAGCCTATATGTTAAACGAAATCTTCAGCTACCTTCATGCGAAATTTCATAATGATTTATTCTTTAGATTTTGCGCAACGCGATAACAAACATCGATTTTGGATTTCATTTTTATAGATATAAGGATTTATAAACAAATTTTCTTTTGTTTATTTTGAAAATTTGAATATTGATTTTTATTGTTTAATTTTAAATTATTTCTATAGACATTTTTATTTCGCTTAAAATTATTTTTTCACAGGGGGGAATATTAAATAATCTAAAAATGCAAATATTTTAATTTTTAAAAACATATATTTTATTTTCATTCATTGACTGTTCTACATTTTTACCATAATTTTAGAATATACCACTTTGAATATTGTTGTAAACATGTATAGGTAAAGTTTCCTTTTTTTAAAATTCACCTATATAGGATTAATTTTGTAAATTCTATATTACTGTGAAATATGTAATTTTCTTCAAGTAATTAAAAATAAAAACCAGTTTTGATAGTAAATAATTATTTTATACTTTCCTATTATCACGACTGCACCTTCAATTCTTTGTTTTCAACAACAAAACATTATATTCAATACCATTCTCCAGCAAATTTTAATGCTATAGTTTATTTTATAGTTGTCCATTTACTACTACCTTATATTAGTGTTTGTGTGTGTTACCTTTGACGGGTGTCAATAAAGATATTATACAATCTTGACTCTACGGGGATCAGCCGTTCCACGGAGGGTAACGTAGGCCATAGTAAGAAGAGACCAAAGTTGACGAGCTATTTTATTTAAAAGGCGGAGAGCTTTCGGACAATAACCCCCTTCAAAAGGCTAATACGTGATACTCGTCGCCTTTACCTTTGGTCTCTTCCAATAATGATATCCTGAGATTCCTTCTCTTCTAACAATGATATCCTGCGATTCCTTCTCTTCCAACAATGTAATCCTGGGATTCCTTCTCTTCTAACAATGATATTCTGCGATTCCTTCTCTTCCAACAATGATATCCTGCAATTCCTTCTCTTCTAACAATGAGGTATCCTGCGAATCCTTCTCTTCTAACAATGAGATATCCTGCGATTCCTTCTCTTCCAACTATGATATCCTGTCTTCTATTGTATGTTTGTAATTTTACAGTGTTCCATCCAACATGGGAGGAATGTGCGCAGGAGGTGGTGCTGAAGGAAGGCAGCACGATGATGGAGAAATGGCAGAATCTTCCAGTACCTGTCTACATCGACCTCTACGTATTCGAGTACGTCAACGTCAAGGAGGTCCTGGAGACTCCGCACATCAAGCCGATCGTCAAGGAGCGGGGTCCGTACGTTTTCAGGTAAGTTGTCCTTCCGGACTTGTGGACCGCTTCTATATGTCGTGGGCAGAGTGGAGCGGGGCCGACACATCCACGAGTCCAACGAGTCCTTCATCAGCTACAATGAGACGAGGACTTATTTTTTCGAAAAGTCCATGTCAGGAGACGGACTTCAGCTCAGCGACACCTTCACTGTGGTCAACCTGCCGCTCTTGGTGAGTCATCAGCAGCTCTTCAATACCTCGGTGCAACTCTCGTCCATTCCTCCTATCTCTTCATTTCCTCAACTGATGTTTGTATTACAACAATGACAATATGTGGCTTTTTCACATCAATAGTATGTGTAGTGTGAGTTAGATATGGCCATTATAAAACACTAGACGAATGACCCGGCTTCCCCCTAGAATTCCCCCGAGTTCAATTTCTTCATACTGAAAGTACATCAATAATAAATAGCAGAAGTGCCATAGAATTACAATACAGAAGTAACACATGAACCACAGGCAAAAAGTGCGTGTGATGGAAAAAATTGTATTATATTAGTGTTTAGGTATTTGATTTAATTATTTTTTTGCAATCCATTTAGTTGTTTCAAAATCAATATAGTTTAAATAGATTGCAGCTTTTCCACCCAACCCCCGAGGTACCCGCCCTAGCGCATTAACCCTTGAAATTGCCTGAGTTGAGTGAGTGACTGCGATCGATCTTGACTGCGATGCCCATCTTCTCAGTAAAGAAAAAATAGGTATTTATAAAAAAATAACACAAAATACTGGCATGTAAATATTTTTCTGTAAAAAAATAAAGAGCTCATGGAAATTTTCCTCGGGTTTATAAAAAGCGACATGCCAAATTTGGTACCAATTGTTTCAGTAGTTTTTGAGTTTATCGCGAAACAGACAACAGACATTGACTTTTATATATAATATAAATACAAAATAGTAAATAAAAATTTCAATCTAAATGATATTATCCAAAATAAATCAAATAATAGTAAATATGAAAATACACTATTTAAATATGAATATATTCTAAATAAGAACAATATGCAAAAATATTCCAATATATATGCGTGTATATAATAGTTGGGCATCAGGCGGCGTTTTATTTATGTTCTCCTGTAGAAGGGCAGAGATGGCCGAAAGCTTGAGACTAGTTAATGGTTGGGACTATATATGTCCTATTAATCTATGAATAAATATATATATATCGTAATATGCTATGCTGGGAAACCTTACTCTTGGGGTTGGTGATTGTTGAGGTGGTGGCGCAGTCGTGATGGCTGAGTGAGAAAGGTTTACACACAAGGGAAATAAACCAGGACACTTGATGGGTTGAAAATAAAAGGCAACTGGTGGGAGGAAAGAAAGGCTTGAGAAGGCGGAGGGGTTTTTGACTATTGGCCTATCGATTCACATGGCGATAATTGGACTTAGCTATGGGATGAACGGGGAGGTCTCGAGAGCAGGTGTTACCTCGGTGGGAGCGAGTGAACAACTGACAATCCTTGCTTCTCGATTTAACACGAAGACCTATCTCCTTTCCCATTGGAGGAAAGCTGAGACGTGGCCCTTTTCTATTGGTTGACCTTTTGGAAGCTGCTCCCTCATTGGTCCTTGCTCATTTCTTTGTCTTTTGAACTTGTTCTGACACGACCAGGAAATACTGTGTCGTTGAACTCAACTTTTATTATTTCCGCGATCATAAAATTGGCTGTAATTTTGCTAATGGTGCTGCTGACTTTTAAGCCTTCTTTCTAGGCCTCGCTTCTCTAAGGCGTTCTAACCTCCAGTTACCTTATTCTTTATTAAGTCTTTGAAACATACATTGCATACATATTGGGTCGGGGTTGCATACAACTATTTACAAATTATGACAGATGCGCCCCCCTACATGTGAAGAATTTATGAAGGGGTTTTAGTCTGAATAAGTTCTTTACATCAAAGAAAATAATTTTGGGCGAAAATTAATTGATTGTAGGGAGGTTATATACAATCTTGGTAAGAATATAAGAGAATTTTTAAAAAATGTAGTGTTAATGAAATATATTTGGTTTATAGTTAATAGAAATCAAACTAAAATAAAAGAGATGTTGAGCGAAATCAAAGTTGAATGCTTGGTTGAAAAGTGAAAAAAATGCTATGGTAAAAGAAAAATGCCTAATTATTTTTTGCTCGAATTTTGGGAAGGAAAATCGAGGAAATTTCATAAGGTGTTTTGAAATAAAAATAAAATAAAAGAGATGTTGAGCGAAATCAAAGTTGAATGCTTGGTTGAAAAAGTGAAAAAAAATGCTTTGGCAAAAGAAAAATGCCTAATTACTTTTTGCTCGAGTTCGGGAAAGGAAAACGAGGAAATTTCATGAGGTATCAAAATTAAAAATAAAAGAGATGTTGAGCGAAATCAAAGTTGAATGCTTGGTTGAGAAATAAAAAAAAATGAAAAAGGTTTTTCAAAAATAAAGGCTGACTTAATGTCTTAAGTTTAACCGAAAACCAATGAGTTTTCGTTGATAAATGAAGCTACGATAATATACTAAGTGATACATAAAATAGTAAGTAATGGTTAAAAGTGATAATAAATTGAATAATTTGCTAAATTGGTTAAATATTTTAATTTTAATTTGAGAAAAAATAGTGAAAATGGTTAGTATATAAACAATAAGGTGTATTGGGTTGAACCCTTTTTTGTATCTACATGCCCTGGTCTAGATGTCTTAATTGCTTAATTATGCCCTATAAATTTTTTGTCTCTCTGTAGCGACACTTAGGCGGAAACGTGATCCTAATCCTCAAGTGCGCATTTATGCTATGTGTACAGGAGACATGGAAATCTATATAACCTTTATGTGTATTTTTTTTTTTTGTCTTGTGTTATTGTTTTTTTTTTTTTTTTTTGAGATCTCAAAAGCCGAGTGTTGTTTTTTAATTTGTCTCAAGCCTTACTGCGTTCTAGGGGTTTTTATGCGATCCCCCAGGGCACTTAAGATGTGCTCGCCCAATATCCACTTTATATATTGGGTATCGGTACCTATAATATTACCTTGAATACAGGATTCGAGGAGAATCTCGATCCTTCTAAAAGGTCGTTTAATCCCTTTTGGGGAGAAAACGTAAGTTCGAAAACTGAATCCTAGCGAGTAAAGTGGTAATGTGTATGAACCTTGTTCGTATTTGACTCTGAGATCTACGTGTAGGTGGAATATATAACGTTTTTGGAAGTCTGTAAAGTAATTGATTAATTATAATAGGGATGGGAACTCATTTAGATGTGTTGGCCAAGAGAGGTTCCCAAGCTGGCGACATGTAGAAATCGTCAGCTTGACCTCCATTAAACTGCTGGTCGAGGGATCCGGGGTGGTAATTGGATCCGGAAATGGGGGGAACTAAGCTCCCTTTGTTTGCATACGGCTGATTTTATCGCCTCGCGGAACTACGCTTCCTGTCCGCCGTCTAATTGTCTTGTGCTGATTGATTTTGTGTGCGACTTGCATCTTTTATTGTCTCTCTACTTATTTTATTGGTGTGGGGATTTTTTTTTCTTTCTTTCGGCCCTGATTTGTTACTTTCAGTTACTTCTATCTCTTCGGAATTTATTTAAATTTTCTGCAACAATGCTTCCTAATATTACAATAAGCTTTACGAATGCTTGTCCAAAATGAAAAACTGCTTCTTGTAGTTCGAAAACGCTATGGGAGGGCATGGTATAGATTAAGAAATAACTAAGAAATAAAGCTGGGATATATTTGTAGGGTAGGACTAGCAGACAAAGGATAAAAATCTGATGAAAGATAGGGTATTGACCCATGTTCTTCCATGTTGTTATAAATGTTGATTCTGAAATATTTGCTTGAACCTTATTAATTGTAGAATTTAAATGATTGACAGGTTCGCAGTTCTCCTGTTTGATCGTCAATGGTTTTATTAGAGATATGTCGGCGGTAATTGGTTTAAGTGGAGATGTGTAATCGTTTCTCTGACGTGGGTGATGTAATTTCGGCATTGTTTGTATTGTGTGTACGCGGTGTTTTATGTACGAATTTTGTTTTGCCTTGTGGGCCGTGTCGGTATTTTTACGTGGAGGTTGGTTGGATTCATCGATTCTTCTAGCGAATCGGCAGGTGGGACAGGTTTTTACCTGTTTTGCGATGTCTTGTGTCATGTTCTGCCAATAATATTGTGACGAGATGAGTCTCGTCATCTTGGAGATGTTTGGATGGTGGTGTTGTGTGTGTACGGCCTTAAGAAGTCTGGCTGTAAGTGAACTTGGGACTATAGTTTTAAGTACACCTTTTCGGGAGACGGTGCGCAGTTCATTGTGATCCATAGTCACGCGAGATTTTCCCGGTGGAGAAGACTGTTGGTTCTTTATGAGTGGCGCATCTAGAAAGCCACAAAATGGGATACGAGTTACAACGCCCGTTTCATATTGTTGTACTCCATTTATGCTACGGACCTCATATTCGTATCTTGACAGTCTTAACCTCCATCGAAACAATCTGCCTGACGGGGCTTTGATCTCTTTCAACCACTGCAATGCGGGATGGTCAGAAAGTATTGTAAACTTTCTGCCCATTAGACAGGCGCGGAAGTTATCCACACTTTCCACAATGGCTAGGCATTGTAGTTCCAAGTCTGAATAATTTCGCTCGTGACTACGCAGAGAGCGGCTAAAATGTTGAACTGGGTATGTCTTCCCATCAGGGTAGACTTGTTTAAGAATGCCTGCAATGCCGAGTGTTGAGGTGTTACAGTACACCTGGCATGGCAGACCTTCCTGGTAAAGGTGTAATGTGGGGTGTGTGGTAAGGCTTTCTTTCAGGCTAGTGAACGCTTTCTGGCATTCGTCATCCCAGACCGACATGACATCCTTTTTTAGAAGGTTGACAAGTGGCGTCCGCAAGCGGGCGTGGTCCGGAATGAACTCTTTATAGGCGTTCACAGCTTTTAGGAAAGATCGCAATGTTTTTCGATTGTGTGGTTGTTTGGTGGCGTGAATTTTTTCTATGTTTTGTGTAGACGGGATGATTGTATTATTCTTAACGGTTGTGCGTGCGCTTACTGGTTGTTGTCGTCTTTTGGCGCGAGTGTCGCGCTTGTTGGGCGGGTTGTGCGTGTTTGTTGCGTGATGACGTATGGGTGCGTGTGTTGTTGCGTGATGACGTATGGTCACGTATGGGTTTTGTGTGGTACGTGGGTGAGCTGCGTTGTTGTACGGACTCGTTTTTGGGTATTATTGGGATTGTAGGTTGAAACCGTTGTGGCTTTATGAGTTGAGGGCATATAGTACTGGCAATGGGGTTGAGTGAAAAGTTGCGTGGTGTGAGATTAGAATGGTGGCATGTAAATATTTGGGGTTGGGGCAATGAATGCAGGCAAGGGTTGCCATGTGTGAAAGCTTTGGGTGCTGTGCGAGTCCTTTGGGACAGGTTTTGGCCTAGCCCGTGCTTGCATTCATTTGGTACATGTTTAGATACATGGTTAAAGGGGTAGGTAGGGTTAGATATAAGTCCAAAGTCAATTCTTGACGTCATAGGGGGGGTGCCTACCTCAGTTCAACAGGCCTCCTCTGGGACGTCTTGGCTTGGGATGGCTGGCTTGGGATTGCTTGTACGGTCCGCGGAATTGAAGGGAAGTCCGGTACTGGGATATCGTTTTTGGGACTGTTTGCACTGTCCCGGGTCGCGCGGATTACTTTCGGGTGCGGTGTACGGATACGGCATGGCGGCAGATGACT
Organism: Cordylochernes scorpioides; assembly: GCA_030710605.1. NCBI lineage: Eukaryota > Metazoa > Arthropoda > Arachnida > Pseudoscorpiones > Chernetidae > Cordylochernes > Cordylochernes scorpioides. The sequence continues at coordinate 1,890,882 of CP092872.1, forward strand.
CCTCGGTGGTCGGTGTCCGGCCACGTTGACACTTGCCTGGGGTGGTGGCACGGGCGTCGGCTGTCCCGTCCGTCTTGTCTATCGGTCGGCGGGGGTGTGGGCTGTCCCGGGGGATGGCGCTCCGGAGCTCCGTCTCACCTTGCGTGGCGTTGACTCGTCGAAGGGCCACTGTCATCTGCCACACAATGGCCGCCAGAAGGCGTCTGGTCGCCTCGCTCCTTGCTAGCTTCTTTCTGCTCGTCGCCAGTTTCTTCTTTCTCGGTTTGTCATTGCCGTTTGTTTTGCTTGTGTCTTGGTTACTTTCCACCATGATCCTGTCGACTTTCAATAGCTATCGTAATATGCTATGCTGGGAAACCTTACTCTTGGGGTTGGTGATTGTTGAGGTGGTGGCGCAGTCGTGATGGCTGAGTGAGAAAGGTTTACACACAAGGGAAATAAACCAGGACACTTGATGGGTTGAAAATAAAAGGCAACTGGTGGGAGGAAAGAAAGGCTTGAGAAGGCGGAGGGGTTTTTGACCATTGGCCTATCGATTCACATGGCGATAATTGGACTTAGCTATGGGATGAACGGGGAGGTCTCGAGAGCAGGTGTTACCTCGGTGGGAGCGAGTGAACAACTGACAATCCTTGCTTCTCGATTTAACACGAATACCTATCTCCTTTCCCATTGGAGGAAAGCTGAGACGTGGCCCTTTTCTATTGGTTGACCTTTTGGAAGCTGCTCCCTCATTGGTCCTTGCTCATTTCTTTGTCTTTTGAACTTGTTCTGACACGACCAGGAAATACTGTGTCGTTGAACTCAACTTTTATTATTTCCGCGATCATAAAATTGGCTGTAATTTTGCTAATGGTGCTGCTGACTTTTAAGCCTTCTTTCTAGGCCTCGCTTCTCTAAGGCGTTCTAACCTCCAGTTACCTTATTCTTTATTAAGTCTTTGAAACATACATTGCATACATATTGGGTCGGGGTTGCATACAACTATTTACAAATTATGACATATATATCCTATTAATCTGTTAATAAATATATATATCCTATTAATCTGTGAATAAATATATATATCCTATTAATCTGTGAATAAATATATATATCCTATTAATCTGTGAATAAATATATATCATCATTATAAACAACAAGATGTTGAATGTAAACAACGTGGTGATGTAAAAAGATCAGTATAAAGTTTAATAAACAATTTATACAAATCTCATTCTTAATTATAAAAATAGAAACACCAAACAGTTAATAAAATAAAAAGAAACTTATTTCCACATTATTTAATTAATATGTGATTCTGCTGTAGGAGATTCCAATTATTCCTGTTGCACTCTAAGCCAACTCTACGTTTGAATGCCATGTCAACAACCGTGGTATGTGTGCAGGGAATTGCTTCCAATAACCTAGCAAAAAAGGAATTCTTAGATTCCTTTAAGAAAATTTCAAATGAAGATTATAACAAGTGGACTTTATTCCATGATTGTTCGATTCAGAGCCTTTTCTTTGACGGCTGCATTGCCAAGAATATGCAAAAAACTGTCGGCCTTGTGTCAACACAAATTAATAACTTCCAAATCAATGTTTTGGTAAGTATCAAGCCGATGTAACAAGTTGCATTTATAACGATAGACGTCATTATTGAAGCTTTGATCGCGCACAAATGTTTTTATACATTTTTGAAAAGCTTTTATTTAAATGCACTAAAAGTAAAAATAAAATATTGTATCTTCTGTCATTGAGCAATTAGATATATCTGAGTGAAAATAAAAGCGGCGGAGGACGATCATCATGAATTTCGAACCTAATGTGATTTAATATGTAGCAAAGATTAGCGATTTTTGTAGGTGTTTGCTATATTTTTACCTCTTCTCTAAATATGATGGTCCCCCGCCGCTTTTATTTTCACTCAGATGCATCTAATTGCTCAATGAGAGAAAAAAAATTTTCCATTTAGTGCATTTAAATAAAACCTTTTTTTTTAAATGTATTTTTACTTATTAATTATTTAGTTAATTTTTAGTCATGAATTAACAAAACTTAGAATTAAAAGTTCACTAAGGATTAGGCCTTAAATAGAAATGAGACCTGCTCGCGGCGTATTGATCAATTCTTTGTAAGGGGCGTAACACAAGACTTAAAAAGAAATATAGAAATTTGTTCATTTCTGACCATTCCGACAACCCAGAAATCTGAAAATATTTACACTCGCATTGTTGATTGGACTGAAAGAGTCTTAAAAGTGTCATACTTCTATTTTATCTGGAAGTAAATTAAAATTAATTTACAGAATTTGAAATGCAATTTTGAAATTTGTCAATTTTCGGTCACCCCGACAACCCAGAAGTCTGAAAGTTTGTCAACTTGCATTGTCATCAGTGTGGTGTATTTAGGTTAAAGATCACTCATTTAGTCACCAACTGATACCTGTGGTGCATAATTTGCATAAGTAATTCTTGTATATTATTATAAAATGTAACGGTTGCCATTATGACATATTAAATTATCAGTTGGTGACTAAATGAGTGATCTTTAACCTAAATACACCACAATCGGGGTCTGAACAATGTACCAAATTTCATATTCCTACATTCCCTAAAAGTATAATAAAAATCGATTGCAAGATTTGTGGACAGATAGACAGACGGACAGACAGGAGAGCAAGTTAAATAAAATCTTTTATAAAGACTATATTCTTTAAGGTTTATGAATTTCATTTGTTCTCAGAATGTTTAAACTCCTACATAGAAAAATATGTTTCTTCCTTTTATAATAATGATTAAATGAACTGATATTTTTTTCAAATATTTTTTGATGAAAATGTTTCCTTTTTTTTTTCTTTCTTCTCTCCTTGTTAATATTTATTATGAGTAGATTTTACGGCCTAAAATTATTGTAAAAATGTATAGAAACATACATGTATGTCGCCAGCTCTATGGGGACATAAATTGGAATAAAGGAATGTCGTGCAGGCGAACTACTCGATGGAGAAACCGACCAAATACTCCGTAGACAACTACATCATGGAGACGGGGGCCGACAATGTGGAGAATGTCGGTCACATCATCTACTGGGACCGCACCGGCAAGACCTACTCTAAAACGTATCTACAAACTGTCTTGTGTAACTCCATAGCTGTATCTACTCTACTCCCTTTCTTACTTTCAACTGGCCCTCTGGATTCTTGCTTTAACAATCTCTTTTGAAAGCCTTTTGATCAAATTTATCTACAGTAAAACCTCGTTAAAACGAACCTGAGATATAGCGGACCTTCCTTTACGACGAACCTTAAATAATCCTTAATTTTATTTTATAATACAGTTAACTAGGGCTATAATAAACCACGGCTATAGTGAACCACAAATTCAATCCCATTGTGGTTCGCAATAGAGGGGTTTTACACTTTAATAGATAATATTTTATTCGATTTTTTCTCTCACACACAAAATATATTATATATATATGTGATATCTTGGGACCTCTGGGACCAGTGTTACCTGATGCTAGACGAACCTCGATGTCAACTCTACCGTGCAGTCGTGGTGGAAGGCGACATAGCTGGGCCAAAGGTGAAATAAACAAACAGAGATTCCACTAAGAAGCGTCTGAACGTCAAGAAGGAATGGGACGAGGAGATTTCTGGCAGGAAAGGGTTTAGTTACCTCTATCGGAGCGTCCAGCGGACTGGGGCTGAAACAAAGACTAACTAAGGACTGACTACCTGAGGCTTGGGGCCTCCTTTTATAGCTGCGCTGGGTCCATACAGGTCACTGCCCTTTTCTGGCGTAAACGGGGGGGGGGAAAGTTACATTATCCAGGAGGGCCACGACCTCGTAAAAATTGGACTGGGCTCGCTAGGCCTGCTCTCCTATTCTCACCTAAGCCTGATTAGTTTTAACCTTAATTTTCTCCTGTTATTCTCCATTCCTTCTATCTGTACAGTTGCTATACTTTATTAGAGTCTTACGCGGTACAGATTGATGTTATTTGAGGCTTTCTATTTGAAGTAAATAACAAGTTATATACAGTCACGTGGTGGAACATGTGGTAGTGGATATCTGGATTATTTACAACAATTCCATGGTCTTAAATCATCACGTATATATACTATATAAAATATAATATACAAGGGTGAATCAATAAAAAACGATAAAAGTTTAATGGAAAAAAAATAAAAAAGGAAACAAATGTATATAAGTATACCCATTTAAATTGAACTCTGTTGTTATATATATTTTTTTTAATCTCAAGAAACCATCTGGCGCCATTTTTTTCAATAAAAATGGCGACCAAAACAAACAGTTGCACCAAGTATGAAATGCTAGCAGTAATACGTTTTCTTTATCATGAAGAAGTTAAACCATTTGAAATTTACTCAGAATGAAAGCTTTTTACGGTGATAAATGTTTATCTCAAAATCGAATATTTAAATGGGTTAGAAAATTCAAAAGCGGCATAGAAAGTTTGAATGACGCACCGCGACCTGGCGCCCCGGTCAAGGTTAGTGATGATGCAACCACCTGAGCCATTGACGAGATGATACAGAACGATCGTCACATTAGCATTAGAGTTATTTCTGCCGGACTTAACCTTAGTTATGGTAGTGTCCGAAAATATCATTACAAAACATTTAAAGATCAGAAAAAAATTGCACAAGATGGTTCCCCCGCCTGCTCACAAAGGAAATAAAGGGAAAACGTCTTAACGCTTGTAAAGAGCTTTTAGAACGTTATGAAATTGAGGGTGAAGGTTTTATTGATAGAATAATGACTGGAGATGAATCATGGATACACCATCACATTCCTGACTCTAAAAGATCAAGTGCAAGAATGGCATCACAAGGGTTCACCAACACCAAAAAAAAAAAACAAGGATAACAGCTTCTGCTGTAAAAGTACTCTTGACTATTTTTTTGGAACAGTAAAGGATGCATCATAGAAGATTATCTTCCTAAAGGCCAAAACTCTAAGAGCATAGTTTTTTTTTTTTTTTTTTGAGCTCCTTGAAAAAAAAAAAGCCAAAAATTCTCGTTCCAAAAGGCGTGGTTTGCTGAACAAAGGTGTTTGCCTACAGCATGATAATGTTCGGACCCACGTGGAAAATCTCACCATTGAAGCCATCAATAAATTAAATTTAAAGTTCTAATCCATCCTCTTTACTCTCCTTATTTAGCGCCAAGTGATTATTTTTTATTTGGACAATTAAAAATATTTTTAAGGGGCATGGCTTTCAAGACTGATGACGAGGTTAAAAATGTGGTGCATGGATGGCTTGCCCAACACACACAAGATTTTTTCTTAAAGGGAATTTACAAGCTACCTGACCTTTGGAAGAAGCGTATAGAAACAGGAGGGGGTTATGTAGAGGATTAAAAATAAAATTGTATTTTAGTTTGCACTTTTTTTTTTAAACCTTTATCGTTTTTTATTGATCCACCCTTGTATATGCTATCCTCTGCAATAAGGAAGTTAAAAACTTATTTTTTAAGGCAAATCAAAAAAATCCCATAATTTCTTCATGCTTTAAGACAAGGATAAAATGACAGAAAAAATACCAAGCCAATAGCAGAAGACTATAGTGAGATGTAATCATTTCTATCACAACACATTAGTGCCAAAACAGAAAGAACAAATTTATTATCTGGAAACTCTCTATATTATAAATATTTTAACACGAGTAAACTGGTCTGGAGATAAAAAAGCACGACAGTCAAAATCCCAACAGAACAAAATCCCAACAGACATAAATCTCGACAGACCAAAATCCGACAAGGTCGTAATCCCGACAGACTAAAATCCCAACATACCAAAATCCCAACAGACCAAATTCCCAACAGACCAAATTCCCAACAGACCAAATTCCCAACAGACCGAAAACCCGACAGACAAAAATCCCAACAGATCTAAATCCCGACAGACCTAAATCCCAACAGACCTAAATCCCAACAGACCAAAATCCTAAATAACCAAAATCCCAACAGACCAAAATCCAAAAATACCTAAATCCCAAAAGACCAAAATCCCAACAGACCAAAATCCCAACAGACCAAATTCCAAACAGACCAAAATCCCGACAGACAAAAATCCCAACAGACCTAAATCCCAACACACCAAAATCCCAACAGACCAAAATCCAAAAAGACCAAAATCCCAACAGACCTAAATCCCAACAGACCTAAGTCACAAAAGACCAGAATCCCGACAGTCAAAAATTCCAACTAACCAACAAACCAAAATCCCGACAAGGACGTAATCCCGACAGACCCAAATCCCGACCAATTAAATTAGAAAACAACTAATTAAAATGTTTTTTTTAATTATCCCAACAAACTTGAAATTCTTAAGAGATGGCGTTCCAAAATTGTTCCAACATGGGACACCTTATTTTACCGCGTCTTTTATTTACTAACGGAGATATTACTTTTAGATGTTTCTCCTATATTGGACTTTACACACACACACACACATAACTTGAGTTACTATTATTAGTCATTTTAATTAATTTACATATTCCCTATTTTTACATTTGGATTTTATTTTAATTTGCGAGGCGCTGTACTATACTGCCAACAAAGCCGTACCATTGGGAATATAAACGAAAGTGGAGGGAGTAACTGTGGAAACAACCCACCTGATACCCCGTGTATGTTCCAGGCCGTTCTACAATCCTATTTGGAATGACGATAACTGCAATGCTTACAATGGCTCAGGTAAGTTTATATGAAAGGCCGTACCTGGATCTGTAAAGAAAAAAAAATTTTTTTTCTCAAAATATTTCGAGAGATTGCTCCCTCTTTATCAATTTATTGCACAGGTAAGTTTGTTGTTTGAACGTTTCATTCAGCAGACAAACTTGAATCCCAATTTTACCGGAAAGCTCCGTAACTTGTCTTGAAGTCATCCGTAAGAAGAATCAAACGAATGGAAACTCGATAGTTGACATCCTAGAGGCGCGCCATCTGTTGTAAAAAAATTAAACTATTTTGACACGATTTTGAATTAAAACAAGTTTCTACTGCCAATGGTAAAATAATGGGAGAGCCTGGCTCATCAGTTGTGAACCTTTCCAGCGGTTTCGGTATAAAAGGAAAACAGCCAAATGCAATATTACAGCAGTATGGTAGATTAAACTGGCGAAACCGCTGGGAGGGTTCACCACTGATGAGTCATACTAAGGTATGCTTGTAAAGTAGATGATTTATGGTTTCTCACCAAACATGCTGTGAATTACTGAAATTGGTGTGTGGCAGACGGCACAGTTTTCCCACCTCACCTCACCAAAGAGGACGATGTTTACGTCTTCTCCCAAGATGTCTGCAGGTACTGTACCATTACATAGACAAAATCTGTTGATTGGATACAAAATATTGTTGTATTGTATGTTCGCAATAATGAATATTCGAACATTCCTTTAAGATTAAATCAAAAGATGTTTATTTACTCTAGCCGTAGTACAAATCTGGGTTCTTTCGCGCGCGCCCCCTGATTGGTTGGCACGTCGCCAAGCCGTTAGGTGAGGCGGGGCCACCGTGTTGCCAGCCGATCTCTGCAGCTGTTCATTGTCTGGCCGGCATTCATAGAATTTAAGACATTTCGGCCAGTAAATCTTTTTTATTATCTCGACGTTTCGACGAAAAATCTTTTGTCTTCGTCATTAACAAAATAACAATTTATTTATTTGTTCCTGACGAAGACAAAAGATTTTTGTCGAAACGTCGAGATAATAAAAAAGATTTACTGGCCGAAGTGTCTTTAATTCCAAGAAAAAAATATTATGTTACATATATGGTTCCCTATGGAACTGTGACCCATAGCTTGTACAGATTGTTGCTCCTGACATGGATATGACGTGTTCTTGCTATGGATTCTCCATAGTCTTGGAAGTTTGGGTTTTTTTTTTTTGTTATCATCCAAATGTTTGTAGAGCGATTCAATATAAAAATAGACTTTTCCCCAACAAATAACATAAAATTTATAACAACTAATTTTTAGCAATATGTTTCTTTTTTACATAAATCATAAAATATTATTTTTATGTTTGGGCTTTGTACATCATGGTTGGGTTGGATTCGTCCAATATGAGATTATCTTCAAAACCAATTTGGCGAATGATAGGTTCCAACCTGAAATACAATGAAAGTGAATTCCCAAAATGAATCTATCAAGTTTCTTTTTTTTTTAATGAAGCGTCGGATACAGTATTAATTCTCTAAAAAAAAAGGTATGATTGATTAAGCTGGCGAAACTGCTGGTAGGTTCTCCACTGATGAGCCAGGCTCTTATATCTTTTATCGCAGAAAGGCCAAAAGAAAGTATGTTTTATTTGGAAAAAAATTCTTTCCTAATATTCATTTCGTTTGGCCCGTTAGTTTGCCTGATGTTTGATAGAGAATACAATATGGAGAGATATAGTACAAAATTGATCAGGTGGTTGAATAGAAAACGTCATCTCCTGATTGTGCAACTAATTGGTTTGCGCCATCTGTAGGTATAAATATTAACTAATCGTTAATTTTTTATTCTGGAATGTTAGCCAAATACCTTTTTTTGATAAATCGAGAAAAGTCAACTCAACGGCTGTACCTCAACGACCCAAATGTTGATCCTAGAGGTTTCCTGAAAAATCGAAGAATGGGTATTTAAGGCCATAAGTGCTTGATGATGCAGAGAACTATATTTTTAAAATGTTTAATAAGGAATACTGCTAGCCATGAGATGTGGTGCCAGGTCTCTGAAGCTGTCCTACAATCGCCACGAAGACTTCAAGGGATTCAAGGTCCTACGCTACACCATGGACCGAAATGTGCTCCAGCCGAACCTCCCTGAGAACAAATGTTTCTGCAATCCTGGGCAGAATTGCACCCTCAAAAAGGAAGGTCTTTTTGACATCGGCATGTGCAAGGCCAGTGAGTACAACCACCAGTTTTACATACGTTTTATAATACAACTCCTCATCTATTAACATGAAGGTCACCTCTCCCGTCAAAATAAACGTCAAAGCTAGACGCCATCTATTGGCCGTCTCCATAAACTAGCGACCTCTGATCGGAGACAAAGCCACAAGACTAGTTTTGGCAAACTGAGAAGCGTCCACCTGACCATGGTCTCGGGATAATAGCCCTCGTCAGTCTAGGGCGGACGTTATTCCATGAGATCCACACGGGATCTAATGTAATATTCACAGTCCGCCAAAGAGGTGTTTAGCTGGCAAAGTGGCTAGGCCAAATTATAGATGGAAATTTTGCCGGAAAGATATTGTGATCTATAAAGATAAAGGTCGCCTTTCCCGTCAAAATAAACGGTAAAACAAGACGCCATCTATTGACCATCGTCTCAAACTAGCAGCCTCGGGTCGGTGACAAACCCACAACACCATTTTTGGCAAACTGAGAAACGCCCACCTGGAGACCATGATTTCGGGCTAATGGCCCTCGTCAATCCAGGGCGGACTTATTAAAAGAGATCCACAAGGGATCTAATGGAATCTTCAGAATCTGCCAAAGTTTTCCATCTACAATTATTTTGGCTATAACTTTTGACTATCCACTTTACCAGCTAAACACCTCTTTGGCAGATTGTGGTAATTCCATTTGTTCCCATGGTCTCTCCTAATGGACGCTCTCAGTTTACCAAAGCTGGTGTTGTGAATTTGTCACCGATCTGAATCCGATAGTTTTCAGGGATGGTTAAGTTTAGTTTTGACGTCTATTTTAACGGAAGTGACCAGTTTGAATGAATATTGAGCTATCTTGGTCCACCATATGCCTGTGCAGAGATCCCGCTGGTGGCCTCCTTGCCCCACTTCTACAGCGGGGACTGTAGCAACATCGCCCAGGTGGACGGCCTCAAGCCTGACATCAATAAACACGAGATGTTCCTGGACATTGAGCCGGTAATCGCTGCACCTCTTCTTTTGGCTACACACAATTGTTTCACATGTTCTCACATCTGTTTTAGGTGTTTTCACATGGTTTTTTAGGTATTCACACATTGGTTCAAGGTCTTTTCACTTGGGTTTTTAGGTGTTCGCACATGGGTTTGAGGTGTTCGCACGTGGGTTTTACATGTTTGCAATTATGTGTTCCATGCTTGCAATTCTACTTCAAATACTTGTACATCTATTTTACCTGTTCAAACATTTGTTCTACAGATTCGCACACATATTCGCTTATCCGTTTTACAAATTTTGCATATATGCTCTACATATTCTCACATATCTTTTCTACATATTCGCATATCTGTTTTACATATTCGCATATCTGTTTTACATATTCGCATATCTGTTTTACATATTTGCATATATATTTCACATGTTATCATATGTATTTCACATGTTAGCATATATATTTCACATGTTAAACCATCATGTTCATGGGGTCTGCAGCGACTTGGCATCCCCATGCGGCTCAACAAGAGGGTCCAGGTCAGCTTCGACTACCAGGTCGATGGGAGTAAAGTCTTCGAGTGAGTAGAGCAGACATATGGCGCGACACAGTGTCACAACGGTGTGTGTCTCAGTGGGCTGAAGAACGTCATTCCTAGGATCTACCCCATCCTGTGGATGAACGAGGTAGGAAGGAGTGCTACTCTGAGTGCTCTCTTCGCTACGAATACCCATAGTTTAGTTGAATCCCATTTCCAAGATTCCACTTTTCAGTGCAGCGTATATAAGCAGAATGGACTAATACAGTATTAGAGCTCTAAAAAAACGGTCTGGTAGTTTATATTGGTGAAACCGCTGGGAGGGTTCACAACTGATAAGACAGGCCCTCCCAATATATTTTTCATCTCAGTAAGAACAGTAGAAGTGTGTTTTATGTTTAAAAGAAACTTGCGTACTTAAATGTTTTCCTTTCTTTATATAAAAGTTCAACAACAGAGAGTTTGGTTTTACCTGAAGTGGCGATTGTTGCTGGTCTGTTGAAAGAGACAAAAATTGATCAGGTTGTGGACACAGTCTGATGTGATGTGCGACAGCGCGCCGAGCTGACCAACGAGCTGGTCGACGAGATCCGTGGCATGCTCGACACCAAGGTCCGGATTGTCACCATCGTTCTGTACTGTCTCATAGTATTCGGACTGGTGATGGTGGCGTCGTCCTTCATCTTCGTCATCTTCAAGGTAACCCCCCTCCTCTCTCTCTCTCTCTGTTGTTTGAATAAGTGGAACATGCCATCTTTAGTAATAAAATGCATATATTTCCTCTGTCCAAAACTGATGACATTCCTGCTGGTGTGGTCCAGAAGAGGAAAACAGACCAAATGGACATGCCCACCTACACCTTGCGCCAATAGCAGCTGTGGCGGAGATAGCCGCTGCAACTTAAATATTTTTTGTTTTACTTCAACATCTCTTTACACGTGTACACGGTTTTTAAATAAAAGTGCCAAATCTGTCATTTCAATGCCTATTAAAAATTCACATATAAATAAAATGCCTGTTTATGTAGTGGTAGGTGTGTTTGTGTATTTTGCGCATGTTGTTACACTGTGTTTGTTATTTCTGTGTGTTTGGTTGTGTTTTTTGTGCATCTTGTTTGTTAATTTTATGTTTTGTTGTGTTGCGCGCGCGCTTGTGTGTTGTAATTGTTTAAGTAGCTGTACGTGTTGTGCTTTGTTGTGTATGTTGTTATTTGTGTTTTTGTATGGTGTATATTTGGCTGCGCATTTTTGTTCCATGTCTTGTGTGTATTTGCGTAGCTTTGTTGTCTGTATTGTGTTTTCGTGTGTTGTATGTGGTTTACAAGAGTGTCACACCAAGCAATCTCAACAAAATAATTCCTCGCTCACTCCCAACCTCTCTCCAATGAGAAACCACCTCCAGGAGAAACCAAGTATTGGTTAAAATAGAAATAATACAAAATGGTTCTACTCTCAAATGCTTAATGACCTTATAGTGCAGCGCTACTTGGTCCTTATTGTCTCTTAATGACACACACTTAATGGCCGAGGTAGGTGTGGGCAGATTTATTGCTGAAAGGAATCTCTATGCAACCACTATGAGTCAAACTGTACATAGTACATTTTTATCAGTCTTTTTTTTTTAGTCTAACATAATATTGTACAAAAATTGAACTAAAAATATTTAGTACTTTTCGAGTTATGGCCAAAAGACATTACTTTTGAAACAACCTACGTAAATATATATATATAATAATGCATATAATAAAATGTTTTATTTTATTTTAGATCCAAAATATACCTTTTACATATATTGTACCTCTTTAATTAGACGCCCAAGAGATCAGATCCTTTTGTTGAATTAAAGTTAGAAAATACTGTTGTAATATATTTTAATTAATAATGTGAATTGTGATACCATTGGCACTTTATTTATTTAATATTATTTTTTATAGAATATTTCTCATAATAAACTTTTAGGAATGGCTTAAAACTGAATTAATGCATTTTTTAACAAAGAAAAAATTAAAAATGCTATTTTAAACTAAATGAATAAATGTAATGCGAAGAAAACGAAAAATTTAGAAAATAAATAAATAACTGAAATTTTTATTTTACTCTAAGACGTCTCTTTGTTTACGACCGCTTAAGTTAGGCCTATATCGTCCAGGAGTAGACAAAGCGCGGCCAAATCGAACCCGATTTAGCGACAGACACATTGTAATACTTTTTAATCACGGTGTGAATACGAAAAATTCGTTCGTTGTTCCACACATGCTAAAGTATCATATTTTTGGCAATAAATTTGTATTTAAACAAGAAATATCTAATGATGTCGAAAATTAATTTTCGGTTGAATCAACGTTTGTTATTTGTTAGGTCGATAAATTAAAACAAGGTCAAATTATAGTGTGTCGAATAAACGGGGTCATACTTATATTCATTATATATGTATTCATTCATTTTATACTAGATTGTCATTAGTATAAGCTTTAATACCATAAAATAAAAATAAAATCTCACTATATGAGAGAAGATAGAAAAAATATCTTTCTTTATCATTGCTTGTATTTAATTATGGGAAAATAAATATGGTTGTGTCTTTGCTCTTTTCTATAAACACTTCTTTAGGGAGAGTATGCATATTCTTTTTATACCCAGTATGTGATACATAACTGCCAAAGCTCTGATGGACTTTTTTTTATTTAACCAATTATTTATTAAATATCAAAAAACAAACCTCTCTTATGTTTTAACTTTACAAATATCTCTTATATCTTAAATTGTTTAAATTGTATTATATAACTTCACATTCTTAAACAAAGAATTATAAAATGTACTATAAACACACACACAAAGGCTATAAATACCACCTATTAAACATACAACACTATCAAATCAATTATTCAAGATTTGGATTTATTTAAAAAACACCACCAGTATACAATAAAAGTAAAAGCTGTAAATTTTTGACAATTCTGTTACCTACTCTACTACAATTATTGTAAATAGTTTCACGCACAATTATCCAGATCAGATATAGCGTGTCTTGTTTGTAACTGTGGTAATAATAAATAATACAATACAAGGTAATAAGACCAAATAAATAAATTGTGACGTTTCGGTAACAGCGTTGTTACCATCTTCAGACAAAAGTACTGAATGTCTGAAGATGGTAACAACACTGTTACTGAAACGTCACACACTATTTATTTAGATTTGGTCTTATTACCTTGTGTTTATAATCTATAATCCAAATTGTGCCTATCAAATAATACAATACAAACTGCCTAAATATATTTTTTAAATGAAAAAATTAAATTTTTAAACAACCAAAGAGAGTACTATAATAATACTCTTAAATATATCTTTTATCATTAGACATTGACAGCTTAAAATAAATCCTTGAAATCCAAAATTATTACATTTATAACTCCAACCAACAATAGTTTAAAAATTTTGCAATTACCTACAAAATGTATACCATGAAATTATGATATTAAAGAGATTAAAATTAAACAAAAAATAAGAAAAGATCAAATGTGTGAAATAAACTCTCTGAGAAAACTGAAAAAAACTATAACAAGACTTGGAACAAAACACTATAAAAAAAATAAAATAAAGTAACGACAATACATCCAGATGACACAAGAACCTACAGGACAACTGTCCTGGTGTGAAACTAACATCTACCCACATATTCTTATGTCCAGTAATGGCCGCAGCCTTGCAGAAAATTGACATGGATCCAGAGCAGCAGCTTTACACACCCAAGATAGAGAACATTGCTGTGATAGAGATGTATGGAGACATCTGAGGTTCTTCATTGGACACCACAACAACAGAAAATTGACGTTGACCCAGAACAGCAGCTTTACACACTCAAGAACATTGCTGTGATAGAGATGTATGGAGACATCTGAGGCTCTTCATTGGACACGACAACAACAGAAAATTGACATGGACCCATAACAAAAACTTTACACACCCAAGATAGAGAACATTGCTGTGATAGAGATGTATGGAGACATCTGAGGCTCTTCATTGGACACGACAACAACAATTATAAAAAATAAATAATAGTAAATTATTAATTATTTTTCCACCTTGCATTTATTCACTTAGATTAAAATATTTGTAATTTTTCCTTTGTTTAAAAATGTATTAATGCAATTTTATCCATCGCTAAAAGTTGATCATGGAAATTCTGAAAAAATAAAAAAGTCCAATGGCATCGATTCACATTATCAATTAAAATATATTACAATATGATAAGGCAAGGTTTGGATTATAAACACAAGGTAATAATTTATTTATTTGGATTTGTGGTCTTATTACCTTGTGTTTATATTACAACATCTTTTTTTTTTTCTAAAATTATTATTTTAATTCTATATATTTGGTGTTATAAAATGTCCACTAGAAATGAATGTTGCGATAAAATCTTCTAACTAACTTTAAACTCTGGGTGTGGAATTAAAGGGGTTAGACTATTTATTTCTTTTGCATGTTTATCATAGCGTTGTTTCATATTTTCTTGTAATAATTGGACCAAATTTTCTGATTTTAAAAAGATATTCATGTCTTCTTCTTTCTTATCTCCACACTGGGTGAAGTAGAATGCGTCTGCCTTTGTCATTAAGACTGGGAGCACTACTCAGTGGCAGGCCAACTTAGCTCCAAAATAAATGGCCGCCTCTGACATGAGGAACAGATGCCATGTACAGCCGCTCCTAACATGGAGCACAAACGCTGCTCATCCTGGATTAGGAGCCTAACAGGGTACTATCAGCCGGGCCAGCTGAGCCCAGGTTTTTTAGTGAGCTTGTTACTGCTCCCCCTTCTCCTGTTTCATCCAGGCTTGGGACCGGCAAGGGCGGAGTTGATATTCATGTATTGGAATCGAAGTTTTTGTTCTACTGATAATGTACAATTTGGATTATAGATTAGAACTACAAGGTAATAAGACCAAATCAATTAAGTGTGTGATGTTTCAGTAACATCGTTGTTACTAAGGTCTATTGACATTATGTGTCGCCGAGTTTTTTGTTGACACAAATTAATATGTTATAATACCTTGTAAAAGGTTGGCATTCAGCCAACTGAAATATTGTTAAAATAAATTATATTTTGATCCAATATATGCCTTTTTAATTAAAACTTCATCAAATTTTTAGAAAATTTGCATACTCAATAAGGACATCATTTTCTGAAACAGTAACTAGAATATAAAAAATAGCCTTCTTTATTTATGGAAGGATATCAGTGCATCACTGATTAGTCATCTCTTGATTTTTTAATTCTTAATTCTTGAGATTGATAAGGCACAATTTGGATTATAGATTATAAACACAGGTAATAAGACCAACGCTGCTGCGGCAACAACGCTGTTACCGAAACGTCACATACTATTTATTTATTTGGATTTGGTCTTATTACCTTGTTGTTATACAGAGGGTGTTCACACTTATAGGAAACAAGTTTTATTATAAAATATTAAAAATTAACACCATATTTGAAATTTTTCAAATGTTCTAATTGAAAGCTTTTTTGTTTATTTAAAGAACGGCACCTGATTTTCCACGATAGTAGACACTTTCTGATCATGGTCATACTCAAAATATTCCATTCTTCCTTTACCACTTTCCAGAGACCCTCAATTGTCCTAGGGTGTCTCTTTCCAAGTGCTCTTTTAAGGCATCCAAAAATGCAAAAATCAATCGGGGCTAAATCAGGAGATTTTACAATGGTTCTGTTCTTTGGAATAGTGTTGATTCCTGTTCTTTGCCTTAGATCTTCCAAATAAGCTTGGATTGAAGATGAGGTATGACTTGTGGCGTTATCATGGTGAAACCAGACTTTGTTGCTCTGTTTTCCATAGATAGAGGGAATATCATTTTAAAATATAGGTTCTAAAATGTTGTTTTGATAGTACTCAGAGTTTATTTTGGCATTTCTTTCAACTTTTCTTATTTTTAATTTTCCTTCATATGATATACCGCATGCCACCATAAATCCTTTGGGGTAACTTTCGGCACATTCCTTCAACCAAATTGGCCTAGATTTTTCCACCCTTTTTTGATAGTATATAGCTCTTTTTATGTCACAATCGGTTAAATATACCCATGCTTCGTCATATGTAACAATAAATTTCCATCTATCAGCAGCCAAGAAATTTTCATAAAAATATCTGCTGATAGTGTGTCGCCGACGAATATGGCTCTGAAACAATTTGTGAACCGCATATTTTTTTGTAGCTTTTAGGCCTAAATCTTTATTTATTATTTTATTTATTGTTGACACTGATGTTCCTATTAATTTGGCTATATCTCTTTGTGGCATAGGATTTTCTTTTGTAATATATATTTTTTCACTTTTTTGACATTTGCAGGAGTTCTCACAGATATAGGGTGATAATCTTTTGTCCATTTCTCCATAGGTGCTTTGAATAAAAACTTGATATTTTTGTCGTGAATAATATTATAAATACATTTTTTAGAAATGTTGATATCATCTTGTTTACATATTTTAATTATGTCCAAATAGCTAAGATTAGCTCTGGAAAGTCCTAAAATATAACCTCTTATGAAATTATTGTATTTGAAGGGCAATTTTTTTTAATAACAAAAGAAATGTATTGCGTGTTAGAATTATCTTAAGCCATTTCGAATTCCACATTGTTGATTTTTTAAAATAAAGTAATAGTTCCTTTTTTACACCGGGCGCTCGTTTCCTATAAGTGTGAACACCCTCTGTAATTCTTAAGATCATCCTTTTTTTTTTTTTTTTTTTTGCTTATCCCTAGTACACGTGGTACAGGCCATGATAATCATGGTGGGTAGTTAGCGACTGCTTTTTACTGTAAGCGCACCACATGTCTATACATGTGAAAGCAGTTCGACTTTGCACTTACAAATGTGCCAGAGCCCCGTTTGGTTACTTGCACTCGCTGGTGGGGTTGGACTTTTGCAAGAATCGGGGGGCCATTGGAGCATTTTTTTTTTTTTTTTTTAAACAGAAAAAAGTGTCCAATGCGGGTTCGAACCCGGGTCGTAGTGGTCGTAAACCAAACGGTTTTAACCAGCCTTCCACCGACCCCCAAGATCATCCTTAATCTGTGGAATGCCAATGTCCTATATACAAGCTAATTTCTGATTTTACATGAGGTTGAATCAGGGAAGGTGGAATTTCAACTAGAGAAATTGTTATGAAAGTAGGCTGCAATCAAAGTACTGTAAGGATTTAGTCTCAGTGGTAACTCCACCCTTGCCTGTCCCAAGCCCGGATGAAAAAGGAGGAGGGGGAGCAGTAACAAGCTCACTAAAAAAACCTGGACTCAGCTGGCCCGGCTGATAATACCCTGTAAGGGCTCCTGATCCAGGAATATAGGATGAGCAGCGTTTGTACTCCATGTTAGGAGCGGCTGCACATGGCGTCTGTTCCTCATGTCAGAGGCGGCCATTTCTTTTGGAGCTAAGTCGGCCTACCACTGAGTAGTGCTCCCAGTCTTAATGACAAAGGCAGACGCATTCAACTTCACCCAGTATGGAGATAAGAAAGAAGAAGTCTCAGTGGTCAGAGGAAGTACAAGAAAACCTGGCTCAGGTTGCCCTAGAGCAGTGTCGGGCAACCTTTTTCGAGTTGCGGCGCACTAAGCTTAATTTCTTTTTTTCGCGGCGCACCTGTGGTTCTCACTATAAATTTCCTCGTATGTAATTAAAATACAACAATAAATACTAGTAAAAATTTAAACATATATATCACATTTTATTAATTTTCAATATTAAATTAACATAATCAATGCGAGCATTGCGATTGTTTTTGAGAGCATATCAAATCAATACGGGGATCTACTTGTGAAAGACAAACGCGCATCTCCTCATCTATCATTTGAAGTCTTTCGCGCTTCTTAGACTTCATTTCTTGAAATTTCTTTGTGTTCTAAATACCTACAAAAATGTTCGCGGCACACCTAGAATTCTTCGCGGCACACCAGTGTGCCACGCCACACCGGTTGCCCGACACTGCCCTAGAGTAACAACAGAGAGAGGATGGTTGTAGCAGACAGGACTGAACCAATATGTGAATTAACTCACCATCTGTCATAAGAAATATAAATTGTTGTTGTCATGTCCAATGAAGGCCTCAGATGTCTCCATGCATCTCCATCACAGCAGCAGCAATGTCCACTATCTTGGAATATACACTGTTTATGATGTATATAATTATTTTTTGAATTAAAACAATTTTCTACCGCCTTTACTGCAATGATAAAAGTATCGGTATAAAAGGAAAATAGCAAAATACAATATTACAGATGTAAAGTTAATTAAACTGGCGAAACCGCTGGGAGGGTTCACCACTGATGAGCCAGGCCCTCCCATTATTTTATCATTTCAGTAAGGACAGTAGAAAATAATTTTAATATAACAATTATCAAACACATCAAAAATATTTCTTATAACTCTACCCACGATTACAGCAGCTCTATATGTACAGAATGGACCATCTCTTTTTTTGCTTATCCCTAGTACACATGGTACAGGCCATGCTAATCATGGTGGGTAGAAGTAGGCGACTGCTTTTACTGTAAGTGCACCACATGTCTACACATGTGAAAAGCAATTAGACTTTGCACTTACAAATGTGCTAGAGCCCCATTTGGTTACTTGCACTCGCTGATGGGGTTGGACTTTTGCATGAATCGGGAGCCATTGGGACATTTTTTTTTTTTAAATAAGAAAAAAGTGCCCAATGCGGGAATTGAATTGGGTCGTAGCAGTCGAAAACCAACGGTTTAGACCATCCTTCCACCGACCCCCCGGGACCATCTCTGAACACCATCAATAACTATCTTATCTAAGCAGAACTCTGTAGTCACCAGTCTTTACTAAGAATCTCACTCTCTGCCAGACACAGGAGTGACAGGCTCAGCTGGTATGAAGAGAGACATTGTTGGGCTCAACAATGGCATTCTGCCATTTTTCTGATGAATCCAGATTCAGTTTGGTCGCTCATGACGGCAGGATACATGTTAGACGTAGGCCTCTAGAAAGATTCCAACAGGGCTGTACTGTGGAAAGACATACAGCAATGGCTTCATGGTGTGGGGTGGCAATCAGCTATGGAAGTAGGATCCCTTTATTCAAGGTACAATAACTGCTCAGCTATACATTGGAGATGTAACTTGTTGTGTTACCATTTCTTAAGCAGACCAATATTGCCATTTTCCAACAAGATAATGCCCAACCACATACAGTCAACATCTCACAAGTCTTCTTCTAAATGTTGACATCTTTCCCTGGCCTACATGTTCCCCAGATATTTCCCCAATTGAGCATGTATGGGACATGATGGGGAGGAAAATTTGGCAATCTTTACAGCCACGTAATCTTCAACAGCTTCGTCAAAAAATTGAAATAGCTTGGTCAAGAAGCCATAAAAAACTGTATGACAGAAGCCTTACCATGTAGCTGCTTGTATATGTGCCAAAGGATGATGCACCAAACATTGATAAAAGCTGTGTATATCAATACATTTACATCTTTTTTTTTAAATATAAATCAAATATTTTTCACATTACCATTATATAGCTGACTAATTATCAGAAAATTCACATAACTACTTCACACACAAAAGTATTTATTAAGGCAAAGTCTTATACAAGGATTTTCTAGGGAGTATGCAAATGAATTTTAAAAAGTAAAAGTTAATCATATTTAATGGTAATAATGAAATTTATATACAGAAAAACCTAATTAAGACAATCCCATACACCCATTAGTTTAGGTATAACCCAGGAAAAGTAAAATAATAATAATTAAAAAAAACCACTGGTATATTTACATATAAGCCTTTATTTAGGTCTTTCATCTTATGCCAATTTTTTTAAATAATGAACAAATGTTATAAAAATTTGAAACAGAACTTGTTTACAGTATTTGCATTCATAATATAAAAAATAAGGCAATGAAAGGAAAAATATGGCAATGAAAGGAAAAATATTACAATCATGATAGGTCATTTTGAATTATTTTGGTAACTGCTTTGTTAAAATAGAATAATCTTTTCGCACAAGTCTTCAATGAGATGTGGTTCACTATTATCTAGTGGATAATGTCAGATGTTTGGATTTTTCTTCGATATGACATTGGCAGTCATAGAGATACAGTTTTGTTTACACCGGTTACCTGGACTTGTTTATTTCCAAACTACCTTTCAATTCCTTGGCTGTTAATTCTAAAAGATGAACCACCAATATAACAGGCCATCTATATCTTGTATATAGATTGCACATTATCGCATTATAATTAATTCATTATGATAAATCACAATTTAGATTATAATACAAGAAAATAAGACCTAATCCAAGTAATTTATTAGTGTGTGACGTTTCTGCAACAACATTGCAACATTAAAAAATACTTCAATGGACCTAAGAAGTTATTAAAAATAATCCGAATTGTGCTTTATCATTTTTGATAGACTTCAATGGACCTAAGAAGTTATTAAAATTCCTTATCTGTTATCTTCTTTAAACACTTGATAACAGGACTATTTAAGAACTTGCTGTGATTTTTTTCTCATTTTTGGGGCTAGATGACCTACACAAAAGTCAATTAGCCCGGAATTGAAGTACCTTTTTCTCATTTATTCTTTTGTCTGATGATGGTGACAATGTTATTGCCAAACGTAAAACACTAAAAAATTATTTGGATTAGGTGTTATTTTCTTGAAATATTATAAAATAAATAAAGCTTCCAGTTTCTCTTCATAACCATCATCACACTTTTCTCTGATGTGTTTAATGTTGTAGAGATCTTACTTCTCTATTTTTAATATTTAATTTAAGCCTAACTTGCCTTGTACTTATTGTTTGCAGAAGAGCATTACTTGATGCAAATATTTATATGTAATTCTGCTGTCCTAAAAGCTTATGTCCATAGTTTGCTTGAATACCATTTCTGAGATTTCAATTTTCATTGTAGAATATATAAGCAGAATGATCCAATACAGTATTAGAGCTTTAAGTAAGCTGGTAGAATAAATTGGTGGAACCGCTGGAAGGTTTCACCACTGATGAGCCAAGCCCTCCCAATATTTTTTCATCGCAGTAAGAACAGTGAAAAAGTTTGTTTAAAAAGAAACATTTGTGTTTTGATGCTTCCTTTTCTTATATTAACCACTATTGTTTTAAAATTCCATGTATACTCAACATGTTCTACCACAAATGATTAGTTAATAGGAGAAATTGAACACTTCACAATTAAAACCATTCTTTCCCTAAATGTTTTTCATTAATTTTATGGGGAGAGTCCTCGACATTTGGCCATATCTGAGACAAAGCCTCTCATTGGTCATGATGTCACGCGCGATGTGAACAAAGGTTATGATTGGTTCATTATTTTTTTTTAAACAAGATTTAATTATTAATATTTTAAATACCTGTGAATACTTTGTCTCTATATTTATAAAGGACTTTTTATTATTTTATTAGCAATTTTTAATTGTGTTTTAGCACTAACAGCTGTCTATATTTTATGGAAATATGATTCACTAGCGTGCCATCTGTTATAAAAATTCGAAACTATTTTAGACGCGTGTGGTGTTTTGCATAACAATAGTTATGTTTAGATAAATTGTCGAGATATGCAAATAAGGTTTTGCATAGTGTTTGTTTGTTTGTATGTTAATTATTTTTATGTATATATATGTATCATTAAATTGTAAATTTTCAGTCATATTAGTGTTATGAAGCAATAAAGGTTTTATCTCTGACTTAGTGGATCTCGGTGACCTGGAGTAGTTGTAGAGACACAACAACGCGTAAGATTATTTTTGAAATTAAACAATATCTACTGCCCTTATTGCAATGGAAAAATTAATGGGAGGGCCTGGCTCATCAGTGGTGAACCCTCCCAGCAGTTTCGCCAGTTTAATCTACCATTTATGGAATTAAATATTTGTCATTATCTGACTCAGCAGACAAAGGTTTCCATATCCCAGATGAACATTTGCTTGACCATCCTCAACGACAGAAATTTATTTGCTTTTTTTAAATTTCTTTTCTTGGCAACAAAGAGGCATCTGGCTAGTAGCTTTCCTTTCTTGATTCCTTCAGTGAAGATTTCTTCAATTCTAGAATAATAGATAGGATATATTTTAGCATACCTTGGCATGTTCAATTCCATATCTTGTCGTAGACCCGAAAGATTATTGGACAGGAGATCAGCTACCTTATTTACATCCTTTTCTGTTATGAAGCTGTACAGAGTAATGTTGGTTCTGCCCAGAAAATGACTTTGCATATTTACAACTTGACGTTGACAGTCTTCCCACCAAACAGATAGATATTTTGGCAAGTGAATATATTTGGGAATTATTTTTTTCGGGTCAAGAAGAAGAGAATACTTTATTGTTGGCCGTAGGATTGGCCTTGAAGACACAGCGTAATCTGTGTCCCTCAAAATTCTG
Organism: Cordylochernes scorpioides; assembly: GCA_030710605.1. Lineage (NCBI taxonomy): Eukaryota > Metazoa > Arthropoda > Arachnida > Pseudoscorpiones > Chernetidae > Cordylochernes > Cordylochernes scorpioides. The sequence continues at coordinate 1,913,755 of CP092872.1, forward strand.
ATCAAATCTATATCAGTTTGATACTTGAGCAGTAATTCAAGAGATCTCAAATAACAAATATCTAAACCTACTACTTTATTGATACATCTAGTGACAAATCTATGAAATGGTGTTTTTCCTCTTCCACACTTCATATTTACATCAGTTCCAGCTTCAAGAAGTGTTTTCATTAAAGTGAATTTGTTAAAATCAACCATTTTATCAAATGCAGTCTCTTTATATCTATCTCTGGCGTCTATTATAGCACCTGCTTGTATCAATAGCTTCATTACTTTATCTGAGCTATTGGAATACGTTTTAATTAATGGAGTATAGGTACATATAAGTCTTTCATTAACGTTTGTTCCCATTTTGATTAACAATGCAACCACCCTGGACCCTCCACTATAGCAGGCCTGATGTAATAGCGAACTATTTTTATATTTACGGTTGATATCAGCACCAGCTTCGAGTAATATTTTAAAGTTTTCAAAGTTAATATTAGCTGTACAATAAAACAATGCTGTTTTCCCTTCCGAATCTTGATAATGTAAATTAACACCCAATTTTAACAACTCTTTTGTAAAGTTTGTATCCGTTTTTTGAACAGCCTGCATAAGTAGTGTTTGGCCTCTGATGTTAGTTGTGTGATAGTCTGCTCCAGCATTAATTAAGTCACGGAATAGGTCCAAATGTTCATATTGGAGAGCTTTGTTTAAAGGTGTATCCAAATACCAATTCTTGGCATTTATGTTTGCACCGTTGTCTATTAGCAATCTACAGATGTCTATGTTGCCCAATGTGGCAGCAAAATGCAATGCGGTGTCTTGATGAGGTGTTGAAATATCGAATTTATATTCTTCAATATCATCGACGTTTTTTGATTGAGCTTAAGTCAAAGGGGACAACTGGAAAATCTGATTTCTCCATCTCATATTCCATGTTTACATCCGCCCCTTCTTCTATCAACTTTTTCAAGCGAAAAATGCAGTTATTCGAAATTAACACGAAAAATAGTTTCATTTCTGCCTTCTTCTTTTAAAATAGTAGTGCTTTTGATTTTTAAGCTTTTTTTTTTATTGAATAGATTTAGTTTTTTTTCTAACAAAATAAAATGTAATTAACCACAATGAAACTGGACCGTTAAAAAAATAAATTGTTTATAGGTCTTGTTGATATTAACAACAGTGTTGAATAAGATGAAGCTGAAACAGCGAAACCTTATTCAGAGAAAATCTTTTGAATTTTTAAAATTTTATAAAATTGAATATATATAATAAATAAAATATTTATAAAATATTTATTTATGATATTTTCAAAATATATTCATATACTAGCGGATGTGCCCGGCTTCGCCCGGTTTTACCCAAGTGAATGTTTGTCTAACGAACATTTGTTAAAACAATTCTCTTTAAACTTATAAAACGTACTCGGCTTCGCCCGGGTTTTACCCGAGTAAAGGTTTGTCTAGCGAACATTTGTTAAAACAATTCTCTAAAAACTTATTAAAAAATAAAAAAGATATATTTTGATAATTTGAAACTCGTAAATTTGAATCTCTCGATAAAGGGAACATTTTTTCCCGGTCCCTGTGTGCCTTGTCATCCTGAATTTTGTCTTTCCTAATTTTCTACATTAGAAAATCATAGTTTTATCTAGTGAACATTTTTCCGGTCCCTTGAGAAATACTCGATAAGTTGAATAAATAAAATTGTATCATTATTCTTGTCGCAAATAAATTGCCGTGTCATCCTGAGATAATCTTACTTTTGATAAATGAGCCCCTCAATGCACAGATTAATTAACTCCATAAATAATCGGGAAAAAAATGTTTAATTTTTGTTGAAAGTCTAAAAATCTATATGACATATAGATTTTTAGACTTTCAACAAAAATTAAACATTTTTTTCCCGATTATTTATGGAGTTAATCAATCTTTGCATTGAGGGGCTCAAATAATCTTTAAGATAACAAACTTAGTGATAAGAAAACTTGTTATCATCGTCACAATGGGGGCGCTGCTTGCGAGTTAAATCTACAAATCTGCAAATAACTCTAAGGATATTCAAGATATTCATGAAATTATTTTTCAAAAACCTTCCCGGTGATATACCTAATAATATCCCAAAATTTCACGGCGATTGGATGTATGGTTTTTGAATCTATAGAGTACAGACAGACATTCAATTTTATATACAGTGTGTACCAGGTAAATTGGGACTAACTTTGACATAAAACATAAAACTACTTGAGATTAAAAACTTGTTTTTTTTTCATTACGTAGCCATATTCATGTAAAATGCAACAGTACATGTGTGCGCAGTGTAGTGATGGAGAGTAACCGAGAATTTGAAAATCGAGCTGCCATCATCGTTGCTCTGCGCGCCGGAAGGAGCCCCAAAGAGATAGTGGATTTTCTTAAGTTGCCCAAAACCACTATTTATCGTGTCAAGAAGCAGTTTGATGAGGCCGACAGTAACAAAGAGGGGATAGCTACAAGGAAAAAGCACTCGCGTCGATCTGACAGGGTAAGAGGCGAAGAATTTGTCAAAAATGTCAAGGAGAAGATTGATGGAAACCCTGGGAAGAGCATGAGGGCCATAGCCAAGGAAATGGACGTTGGCTCTATGACAATTGTCAGAACTATCCATGAGGACCTTGGTCTCAAGTCTTATGCCCTTCGGAAAGGTCAGTTGCTGACTGAGAATATGAAGAATAAAAGAAAAGGAAAGGCTGCTGCCCTCCTCAACAACCTGAAACACGACTCTTTTGGCATGCTAAGGTTCTTCTCTGACGAAAAGAACTTTGACGTGGACCAAAAGGTAAATCCCAGGAATGATCGCTGGATCTGTAAAGACCCCTCAGAGATACCTGTCGTGATGCACACGAAATTTCCTGCCTCCGTAATGGTCCTTGGCGTTATCAGCAGTGAAGGTGATGTCATGCCTCCCCATTTCTTTGAGAAGGGCCTTAGGATGAACGCTGACACCTACATCAATGTTCTGGAGACCGTTGTGAAGCCTTGGATGGACATGGTGGCCGCAGGAAGGAAGTAAGTCTTCCAACAGGACTCAGCTCCAGCCCATAAGGCAAAAAGACACAATCGTGGCTGACACTTAACGTCCCTAGTCACTGGGGGTCCTGATATTTGGCCCCCCTAATTCTCCAGATTGCAATCCCCTCGACTACTATGTATGGGGCGTTGTTGAGAGAGATGTCAACAAAGCTCCTCATACCACCATCCAAGAAAGCAGTTCACACGGTGATGACCCAAATGGACAAGGTCATCGTCGCCAAGGCCTGTGCTTCATTCCGCACTCGCCTCGAGACTGTTGTAGCTAATAATGGAAACTACATTGAATAAATAAAAACTATATCCTTTTATCTACTACTGTGTCAAATTTCATTCGGATATTTTAATTTTTACTTGCAAAAAATTTCAGTTAAAATACCATTGTTGAAATTCCCAATTTACCTGGTACACCCTGTATATCTTATATATATAAAAATGAATGTATGTGTGTCTGTTTGTTTGTCCTTTATGCCTGACCAAACCACTCATTGAATCGCCATGAAACTTTGGGAAGTTATTTAGTATAGTACTGGGAAGGTTTCTAGCAAATAAAATTTTTGAAATAACTTTTCGCCTAGAAATAATCAAGATAAATATTCTAATTTATCTGTTATAATTCAACAATCTGCTCTAAATACTATCATGATGATACGATGATTTTGTAATGTAGAAAATTAGGAAAGACAAAATTCAGGATGACACGGCAATTTATTTGAGACAGGAATAATGATACAATTCAAAGGCAAGATACTATTCCTTTAACTTCCAATTACCGAGGGAACCAATTAATATTGATTTCATTCAACTTATCGAGTATTTTTCAAGGGACCGGGAAAAAAATGTTCACTTTATCGAGAGATTCGTTAGACAAACTTTTACTCGGGTAAAACCCGGGCGAAGCCGGGTACGTCCGCTAGTAAGATAATATAAATGAGTTTTAAAAATTGTAAAAAAAAAATGCATCGGCCGGGAATCGAACCCGGGCCGCCCGCGTGGCAGGCGAGCATTCTACCACTGAACCACCGATGCTTAAAAAAATGGCCATATTTAGGTATTCATTCCATTCCGGATTAGTCCGCGTAAAAAAAGTTCTTCAAATGAAAAAAAGAAATAGCCAAAAATACTAATCAAAATGCAGCCGAAAATTTTCCTCAGGTTTATAAAAAGCGACATGCAAAATTTGGTACCAATTGGTTCAGTAGTTTTTGAGTTTATCGCGAAACAGACAGACAGACAGAAATTGACTTTTATATATATACTAGCGTCCGGGTGTGCCCGGGTTTTATCCGAGTGAAAGTTTGCCTAACGAATATTATATATTATGAAGTTTGAAATGAAGGCGATAAAAACGTGGTGCTTTTCTTTTATAGTAAAAAACAAGCTTTCAGGCAAGAATGCCCTTCTTCAGGTTACAACTTGGCATTATTTTAAAACTATGGACATGAAAGATAGCCAAATGAAGTAGGTAAACAGTTCAGCTGGGGGGATCGGCGAGGTAAAACACGGAGTATTGGGGTGGGAGGTCGATTTTTCGGTTGAAACTGGGCGTGCAGTACGAGACCAAAGATTCAAGGACTAGGCGCTGATACTTGTTCCCGACGCCCTTGTAAACGCATACAGCGCTGTCCAAATTGAACGAGTGGTGAAATTCTGTGATGTGTTGGCATAATAGAGACTTGCGGTCGTTGGTGCGTATGTTATATTATGAAGTATAATAAACAATGCTAAAGATTAGTTTTAATTATTAATCAAGATTGTGTGTGAATATGTGAGAAAGATGTTATATCGTTGTTGTTTTCTCTCTCTTGGCCGACTGTTTTACATATGGTGTTATCTTAAAATTGCTTGTTTTGAATATTTTTTAGATTGAGTTGAATGAATTGCTGAATTTTTTTTTTGTATTTATATATAAATAAAATTAACTCTGTTGAATTTTTTTGTATTTTATCGATAACAGCAAAGTTATGTATTTTAAAGTTAGGAAAAATATTTTGATGTTAAGCAAAACCTGCTTCATCTCGTTTTACATAAATGTTGAAAATTTGGTCGAAATTGATGCATTGTAACGAAAGTTTTTAGCGAACACCACTTATGAAATTTCCATTTATATAGAAGATATAATATAAATGAGTTTTAAAAATTGTTTTTAAAAAAATGCATCGGCCGGGAATCGAACCCTGGCCGCCCGCGTGGCAGGCGAGCATTCTACCACTGAACCACCGATGCTTTAAAAAAATCAAATTCATTTATCGTCGCGACCAGTGCTGCGCCCTAGCGGTAAAAGACTGGAACTAACGCTTTTTGGTTTTTTATTTTTAAAAAAAAGCACATTAACTTTTTTAGCTTTTTGAATAGCCTATATGTTAAACGAAATCTTCAGCTACCTACATGCGAAATTCCATAATGATTGAGTCAGTAGATTTTGCGTGATGCGATAACAAACATCGATTTCGCATTTCATTTTTATATATATAAGGAAGGATAGAGATTTACTCTTCATTGTTGGCTTTTTATCTTACATTCATTCTTCATTGTTGGCTTTTTATATTACATTCACTCTTCATTGTTGGCTTTTTATCTTACATTCACTCTGTTGGCTTTTTATATTACATTTACTCTTCATTGTTGGCTTTTTATCATACATTCACTCTTCATTGTTGGCTTTTTATATTATATTTACTCTTCATTGTTGGCTTTTTATCTTACATTCATTCTTCATTGTTGGCTTTTTATATTACATTTACTCTTCATTGTTGGCTTTTTATCTTACATTCACTCTTCATTGTTGGCTTTTTATCTTACATTCATTCTTCATTGTTGGCTTTTTATATTACATTCACTCTCCATTGTTGGCTTTTTATCTTACATTCACTCTGTTGACTTTTTATATTACATTAACTCTCCATTGTTGGCTTTTTATCTTACATTCACTCTGTTGACTTTTTATATTACATTTACTCTTCATTGTTGGCTTTTTATATTATATTTACTCTTCTTTGTTGGCTTTTTATCTTACATTCATTCTCATTGTTGGCTTTTTATATTACATTTACTCTTCATTGTTGGCTTTTTATCTTACATTCACTCTTCATTGTTGGCTTTTTATCTTACATTCATTCTTCATTGTTGGCTTTTTATATTACATTCACTCTTCAGTGTTGGCTTTTTATCTTACATTCAATCTTCATTGTTGGCTTTTTATATTACATTCACTCTTCATTGTTGGCTTTTTATCTTACATTCAATCTTCATTGTTGGCTTTTTATATTACATTTACTCTTCATTGTTGGCTTTTTATCTTACATTCACTCTGTTGGCTTTTTATATTATATTTACTCTTCATTGTTGGCTTTTTATCGTACATTCATTCTTCATTGTTGGCTTTTTATATTATATTCACTCTTCATTGTTGGCTTTTTATCTTACATTCATTCTTCATTGTTGGCTTTTTATATTACATTCACTCTTCATTGTTGGCTTTTTATCTTACATTCATTCTTCATTGTTGGCTTTTTATATTACATTCACTCTTCATTGTTGGCTTTTTATATCATATAGAAAATCATAGTTTTATCTAGTGAACATTTTTTCCCGTGTCACATTGCCGTGTCATCCTGAGATAATCTTACTTTTGATAAATAATATTTAAGATAACAAACTTAGTGATAAGAAAACTTGTTATCATCGTCACAATGGGGGCGCTGCTTGCGAGTTAAATCTGCAAGTAACTCTAAGGATATTCCAGATATTCATGAAATTATTTTTCAAAAACTTTCCCGGTGATATACCTAATAATATCCCAAAATTTCACGGCGATTGGATGTATGGTTTTTGAATCTATAGAGTACAAACAAACAGACATTCAATTTTATATATATAGATTTGTATTAATTGTAGTGAAATATGCCTTTTGATGTATAATCTGTACTGCAAACAATATGTTCTCCACAATTTCTAAGTCTTGAAATTTCCGTGAAGAATTTCCTACAAGACCAGTTTGTTTTTTTTTATATATTTTTCCCTATTTCTTACTTTTTCTCTTTTTTTTTTTATTTTTCCCTTTCTACTTTTCTTACTTTCGACATCTCTTTGATGCGTTCTCTTTAATTATATTTCGCCTCTCTAGGTGGTTCAACCAAAATTTTCACAGAATTTCCGTATCTCTTTCAGAAAAGATAGTTAGGAATGTTATCTATGTATAAACAAAATAATTGTCCCATTATGTCGACTGTCAATCTCTTACAGTGTGTAGCCCACGTCTGCGACCTCCACAAAACTCATCCACAGTACCTGATAGAAAAACTGGCGGACCATGGTGAAGCTGCCTCAACAAGAACGAAGTGGACGTGAACATTCATCATTGTGAAACCAATCCATCTCTTCTCCTTTAGTTATTAGTTTTAGTTTTGAAAATATATATATAATTATTTTCCCTTACAATAAATTTACATTTTTTAGAATAGCAAATCAGCTATTTTTTGTTTTATTATTTTAAAATAATATCTTTAATTAAAACAATATTTTTAAAATATTATTAATTTTTAAAATATTATTAATTTTTTAAAATTATAATTATTATTTTTAAAATTTTAACAGTGGGATATTTTTTGGAAATTAAATTTATTTTATTTACTCTGTTATAAATAGAAAAATTTGGTGGAAAGAGATAAGGAAGATAGATAGAAGGCAGCAGGAAGGCAGACAGGTCAAGAGAGGTGCTGAAGGATTTTTTTTTTTTTAGCTTAGGGGTAATTTTAAGAAAATCTGTTGGGTCATTTTTCACCAAACGAACCCAACAATGATGTAAACATCTTACATCATATATTTACAGTGCCTTGCCGAAGTCTTTGTTGTCCAGATGGAGGACCTGGACGAGCTCTGAGCTTCCTGTACTCCGAGGCCCACAGCAGTAATGGTGTACATAATGTAAATATGTACATTAAATAAATTTATATGTACAATAACTCATTCCCTTCCCTTATATATATAGTGAAAGGTTAAATTCAGCAAGATTTTTTTATTACCACGTTGAAATTTCAATAAATATATTTAATAAATTAAATATATTTTAGATAAATTAGATATTTCAAAGATAACAATAGAATTTTAAGAAGAAATACTAAATTACATTTTTAAGGGAATAGTCTCTATATATTTTATTTTTTTATTATTAATTTTAAATTATTTTTTATTTCCAAAGAATACAGTAGAACTCCTCAAATTCGGAAATTCTGAAATTCGGAAACTCCCAAATTCGGAAAGTATTGTAATGTTTTTTTTACATACAAAAAATCAATTTTCACATGCTTTTATTTTGTTGATATTTTCAACATTATTTTATTTTTATTTTATTTACTTTTACTTTTGCTTTGCTTTTATTTTATTTAATTTTTTATTAGTAATTTATATATTTTTAATTTAAGTGTTTAATTAATTTACTTTTACCGATTATTTATAATCGCTAATTAGGGGTTTATCCCCTTTTTTAAAAGCTTAAATAAATCAACAGTTTCATTTGACCTTTGTGCTTAGTTTAGGATATTGTCCAATAAGAAGGCAGCATTATTACGTCATAAGCCATTCACGCATTTTTTATTGCAAAGTTGATTCACCTAAAGTTCAAATTATCAAACATTTTCAGACATTGTAAGTTTCAAATTCTTTTATTCAACTCTCAATTTTTTGCATTTACAAGTTTGTTCTTCAACAAAATGGCATCCAAAGAGGAGCGGCAAAAACGAGGCAAGTACCGAATTCTTAAGCTTGGTGAAAAGTTAAATGTTCTTAGTGACATTAAAAAAGGATTAAGCTATACAACGATAATGCAAAAGTATAAAATTTCTAAGACAACTGTTTATGATATAAAAAAGTCTGAGCTTAAACTTAAAAAGTTTGTTGATTCTACCGAAAAAGATGTCAAAAAGTTTTCTCAAGTAAAAAATCCGTTATACGAAAATGTTGATAAAGCAGTTAACATCTGGTACGAAAGTCAGAGATTATCAGGGGTTCCTATTCGTGGTATTGAACTCCAAACAGCTGCCAGTCATTTTGCATCAAAATTGAATAATCCCACTTTTAAAGCTAGAGGCGGATGGTTGACACGATACAGAGCCAGACATAATTTGAAAAATAAAAAAGTTGTCGGAGAAGCATTGAGTGCTGACGAAGATGAAGCTAATCGCTTTAAAGATGATTTTCACAAACTAATGACTGACGAAAAGTATGAACAGTTCCAAATTTATAATGCTGACGAAACAGGAGTTTACTGGAAGTCATTACCCGATAATTCTCAAGTCAAAAATGCAAACAGCGCTAGTGGTCATAAGCAATCCAAAGATCGACTCTCTGTTTTACTTTGTGCAAATGCAGACGCTTCACATAAAAATGTTTTGGCTGTTGTTGGAAAATCAAAACGTCCAAGAGCAATCAAAAACATCATTGATCGATTGCCTGTCCATTACTATTCTTCACACAAGGCTTGGTTTAATCAAAGCATTTTTAGTGAATGGTTTTTTAAACGGTTCATAAACTAAGTTCGCAATTTTCAAGAAAATAAGTTAAGAGTTGCTCCAGATCAAGTAAAAGCGTTACTACTAGTTGACAATTCTCCTGCTCATCCAACAGAGCTGATCAGTAATGACGGCAACATTAAATGCAAGTTTTTACCACCTAATACAACATCTGTATTGCAGCCTATGGACCAGGGAGTTATTGTTGCCTTTAAAAGGTTGTATAAACGAAGACAGTTAGAAAGTTGTTTAGTATTTTCAAGTGATGCAGATCAGCCAAATAACTCTGTGGGTGAACAAACTTTTTCTAATTTAAAAAAGTACGACATCAAGAAAGCGATATTCAATTTTGGAAATTCTTGGGATGAATTAAAATCTTCTACAATAAGAAATGGATGGAAGATTTTGCTTGAACACAAAAATAATTCAGATTTGGAAACAGCAGGTGATGCATTACAATTATCCGAGGATGAATCTGATGAAGATGAACAAGAAATTAGACGGCTGGAGCAATTATTTCAAAGAGCTAGAATTGAAGTAAATCAAGAAAGCATTAATGAATGGATCGTTATAGACCTTGATAATCCAGGTCACAATGTTCTTAGCAATGATGATATAGTTTGAAGCTGTTTTGAGTGAAAAAACGGAAATCAGCAGTTCTGATGATAGTTCCTCAACTTCTGAAGACAGTTGGGAGCCGGATGTTCCCAGATGCGAAGCGTTGAAAAGTTTGGATGTTGCATTAAAATATTTGGAAAAGCGCACTGAACCAGAAATGCTTGCAAGCTACAACACCATCAATAGTCTTCGAACTATGCTTATGAGAGAAGAAGAAGCTTTGTTAAACAAGCCAAAGAAACAGACAACAATCAGCAACTTCTTTGCCAAGCCATAACTTACTTGGCCATCAATTGCATTACATACATAATAAAATATTTTACTATTTTTCATCGGTTTCATGCTCAAAACTCATAAAAGTCAAGGAACATTTGATTAAAAATCGTAATTAAAATTATGTAATGTACATATAATATTCAACCTAAAATTGTTCATATGCTTCAAAATCTTTGTCTCAGTCATCTAAATGCCTATTTATGCCACATAAATATTCACAAATCTAACTCTCTCAAATTCGGAATACCTTGCGCCCCAAGCTTTCCGAATTTGAGGAGTTCTACTGTACTTTTTTTATTTTATTTTTCGAAGTAATTCTACGAAATAAATATATTTTTCTCACTCTGTAAAAGAGATAAAAAAATCTCTTGGTCACGCAGGTTTTTTTTTTTTTGAAAAAGTTCAGTTAGAGTCAGGACGGGCAGTTACAAACAAGTTACAGTCGGGGACGATCGGTGACGATTGTCCCATGACATAGAATAATTTTTGATATAATAAAACCCTACATATTTTTTTCATCAGTTTGTATCCATTGTGTTCTATACCAAACTAAACATACACATATGGATGGAAATACTACCTTAGACAAGAAATGTTGAATATTCTGATAATCACCAAGAGAAATATATTTTGAAAACCATTTCTAAGATTCCATCCTTCAGTGTAGCATATAAAAGCAGAATGATCCAATACAGTATTAGAGCTCTGAGAAGCGGTCTGGTAGATTAAATTGGCGAAACCGCTGGGAGTGTTCACCACTGATGAGCCAAGCCCTCCCAATATATTTTTTCATCGCAGAAAGGACAGTATAAGTTTGGATTATGTATAAAAGAAACATTCGCGCTTTTAAATCCTTTTATTTTATATGTATAGATGGCGCGTTATTGCTTTGTGTTAATTTATGCCTAACTGGCCTTGTCTTTATAGTTTGCTGAAGAGCATTGCTCGAAGCAAATATTTGAATGTAATGCTACTGTCCTATAAGCTTATGTCCATAGTTTACTTGAAAACCATTTCTAAGATTCCATCCTTCAGTGTAGCATATAAAAGCAGAATGATCCAATACAGTATTAGAGCTCTGAGAAGCGGTCTGGTAGATTAAATTGGCGAAACCACTGGGAGGGTTCACCACTGATGAGCCAAGCCCTCCCAATATATTTTTTTTCATCGCAGTAAGGACAGTATAAGTTTGGATTATGTATAAAAGAAACATTCGCGCTTTTAAATCCTTTTTTTATATGTATAGATGGCGCGTTATTGCTTTGTGTTAATTTAATGAGTATGCATTATTTTATTTTAATTTCCTTTCGTATTTAGACATGCATACTTATCGTCTTTTTTTTAAAGCAAATATTGGGCGGATATGATATACCTAGGGACAATATTCATATTTAGTCCATTCTCTTGGTTATGAAAGGCAAAACGCCTTCATAAATAACAATTTGAATTTTGATAAGATATTGAATATTATGTGTGTATTTCGCTTATCATCTTTAAATTTTTTATTTTATATTTTCAGCTACCTATATCACAATTTATCTCTTGCTTATTTATATATTTATCACAAAAGAAATTTGCGTATCACGGGTTCTATGATAATCCCAATTTTCAACCCTACTTTCTCCTGGATATTTAGAAGTTTAATCTAACTTATGCCCATTTAATTTTTTTTTTGTTGTCTTCAACACTTGCAATTAACATACTATCTAAATTATAGGCATTTTAGATTTATTGTAACATTTCTTTTAAGGTTTTTATTACAAACATTTTGCATATCAGCATCACGATAGGCCAAATTTTTTTTTTTTAAATATAATCCTTCGAGTGTTGATTTTACCGCCTTTCCATTCCTTTTTCTGATACAAAATTTAATATAAATATTTACGCGACAATCCAATCGCGACAAATTTCCAAGATGGCAGCTGGTAGGACGCGTCCGCCGATACCGATTTTCGATTCATATTACTTCCAGCTATGTATAAAATTAAAAACGTTCTAGAATTCCTTTTCCCCTTGAATTATAAATATCCTATAGACACTGGCATGAGGTCACCTTGATGTGTAATAAATGTGAAAGAATTAGTTTTTTTTTTCCACAAAAAAATTTTCTAGGTGAAATTTCAGAAGATTCTAATTTTCTGAAATTTTTTTTTCTTGGTTGAGGACAAATAAAAACATCTAGATAGCATTTAATTACAGTAAATAATTGCCAGCAGAAGGCATGATGAGATTCCATGGAAATTTAAGCCAGTCATATGTTTAGCCTTTTTTTTTTTTGAACCGTTGTAAAGTAAAGAAAAGTGGACAGTAAGCTATATCCTGATAGCTGGATGTGTATCTATATCAAAGGGTGTAGTTATTCCGTTTAATGAGAATTCCAATAATTATCGTAAATTAGCAAATTATCTTTGGGGATTTGAACAACTGTTTTGAAAGATTTGAACAGCTCGAGTAGATAAAAATCCTGGAGTTAGAGTGGAGGATTAGATGCAAAGGCTAACCACTCGACGCAGATAACTCTAGTGAACAATTATAGTGTCAGTATACGGTAGGAAGGAAGAACTTTGATTCTCAGGATATTCGAGAGGCAGAATTTCAAGAATTAATTAGGCCAAAGATAATATTTACACAGGTATATGGGTGTAAAGCAGCTATTTGAACAAGATAAGAGGCAATCTTATGTTTTAAGTACTTTCAGTGGAAGCAGATGCCACTTCAAATATTCAGTCCAATAACCTTTCAAAATTGAAGTCACGCATGATGAGTTTGGCACGGGATTGACGCCTGAAGTGGTTTTCATTGGGATTAACCAAGCCTGCAAAGAACTAAGAGAAGTGAAGCAAGTCACGCCAGTGTACTAAGATATAATGGAGAAAACTTATGTTGAGCCAATTGAAATCAATGGAGATTTAAGAAATAAGAGATCTTATTCTTTGAATTTTATATTATTTTCAATTACGCGATATGAACGGCGTCATAAGTTGGGTGAAAGTGATTCGGCCACACAAGGGATGGTCTCCTGGAAGTGGTACGATCATATATTACTTATAGATTGCCGGGCGGGATCGCGCATGAAATATTCAATGTCGTCAAGAAATGATAAATAACTAATGAAACACCCTAGAAGATTGGGGTTCGACAAGAAGACGACATGGAAAGGGCACAACAAAGTGCACTGGTAGCAAAATGAGATCTTGCTATTGTGTGGACAGCAACTTCTTCCTGAAATATGCAACGGATGTTAGTCCCAGAGTTAAGTCCTTTGAGGCGGCATTTCCGGTACAGATGACGTAAAGACGCATGGCAAAACGGCCCATAAGTTTTTTTTCCCTCAATTCTTGTCATAAATTTAATGGACCAATAACAGTAAAACCTTTTTAAAAAAACTCCATACCCTGTGTGAGTATTTAGTGAGAAATGAGCGATCCAATTCTATGAGCCGCTATCCTGTAAAATCGGAGTTATACCCCATCCAATTTTTTTTAATAGTAGCTGGCGCGAGATATTTCCAGATTTTTTTATTGCCGTCATATAATTCGAAAAACTAGAAAACTACACTATTTTGATATAGTTTATATCTAGCATCTCTATGCACTCAATATGACTGTTAAACAAAAACCGAAGACTAGTGAGCGAGCCAACCCAAGGGGAACGAGTTTAATAGGCCTACAAGTAGTAGTTGAAGCAAACTATTTATCCAATTTTGTTATGTTCTAACTGGCCTATAACGTTATAGATTTTTTTTTTGTTAACGAGGTGACTACCTCGCCGAGTGTATGTAAAGGTTTAAAGATCATAGGCTGTCAGAATAATATTATACTAGTAGTAATTAATATTTCATCCTGATATGCAGTAAAAGCAGTGAGAACAGCGCCTTTATCTGTAGGCTACACTAGCTAGCTAGTTTAAATACATCCAGGAAGAGCTTATCTCCTCGAAGGGGAGATTAGGGGGTGGAAACCAGTCCTGAGGAATTTCCTCGAAATTTTGCGGTAGCTTTCGCCCTGAACAAATGTCAGACTTTAGCATAAAGCTGGCAGGGGAGGGGATAGTATACCAGAATAGCTTCAAAATGAAGAATAATAGTAGATCGGGATCCAATTCCCGATGACGAATTTCGAGGAGACTCCAGAGGGATGAAAAGAAAGAAAAAGGTGACAAAAAAGGCGATGAAAGAGAGACGAAAAGAGATGAAAAAGGTGATAGAAAGCGATGGATAGTGATGAAAATAGATGAAAGGAGGTGAAAGATGATGGAAAGCGATGAAAAGAGATGAAAGGAGATGAAAAGGAAGAAAAAGGTGATAGAAATCGATGGAAAGTGATGAAAGGAGATGAATAGAGACGAAAAGGAAGAAAAGGGTGATGGAAATCGATAAATAGAGATGGAAAGGAGGTGAAAGTGATGATGGAAAGCGATGGAAAGTTGATAGAGAAGTTATGGAAAGATGATAGAAGGTGTAAATAATGTTTAAAAAGAGGTAGTTATTGACTCTACTATTGCCTTGATAAAGCAAGTTTGACTCTTCATCATGTAGTGTTCATTGATAATTTGTTTTGGCTTTGGCCTAGAGGCCAATATTTGTAAATTGTACGAAATATGCACTGAGAGTTTGTATAGGCTGATTTGCCTGAAGTGCAGTGACTGTATGCACTAATTTATATGTATGAGTCCATGCTAATTATTATGTCAGGTTATATTAAATAACGAATATATAATCTCCTTTTTAAGAATCCAGAATTTTTTTTTTTCAGAGTTTTTCAGTTTTTTTTTTAAGTTACATTTTTGTTTTAGTGTCAAGATGTGATTTAAGATTGAAGTGAGTTCAACAGTTTTTTTATATTTATTTTTGTTTGGTATGATTTGTATCTGAACTCTGGTTCAACTCTAATTATAGGTAAAAACTAAGATGCACTAGATAACTGCTGTGCTTGTAACCAGTGCCTTATGGACAGGCTTGAAACATGCGTAGAGTCCAAGGAGGATTTCTAATGAGAGTGTGTAGGGCAGTTGTGATCTAAGCGATGATGAGTAGGGTACCAAGTGAACTCTGTTGTTAAATCCAAGACATAATGTTGGGTATTAAAAGCCCTATAATTCCGGTATCGGGGGGGGGGGGGGGTTAACTGAAGAGCAGAGAGAAGAAGACGCCAATGACCTCGGGCGGGAAGTAAGGTCGGCGAACACTTGGGGATATATCCTATATGGCAATGAGGTAAATGCTTTGAAGTTCAGTTCGCTCCAATTTTAAGTGCTAGTTTTGATGATTCATTTTTGTTTAGTCACCTAGCGTCAAGACAAGAAGGAGAATTTCAAACTGTTAGATGCACAATTTTAATGATAGGTTAGATTTCAGAATTTGATTGTTGACAATCAATTTTATTAATTTATTTAAGTATAGGTAATATATATAGAGTTTGTATGAGGCATTTTCTTTTGAGTAAACTAGGGCTTTAGTCCCCAATTTGTTTTAATTTGTTAATTTTATTTGATGTCACATTAGTCCTGGAAATTTGTAATGGTTAGGGTAAATGTTAACATTGACTATTATAGTACTTTGGCATTTGTAGCAATTTTTAACTTTAGTATGTATGCAGTCCGTGAATGTGATATGTATAAATGAAATGACTATTGATTGTTGTCAAAGTTAAAAACTCTTATACTGTTAGACCAAAGGTACATTAGAATAGTGTTAGGGAAACTAATAGGATCTTTTGTTTAATTTTGATTTCTTTATTTGTTAGGATCAGAAGCCTCACAGGACTATACAACTCTATTTATAGGAATTTATCCGCTCCTTTTTGATAGGTCTCTTTCAAAGAGTATAAGATTTTTTTTTATAGTATAAGTAACTAATTTATTTTCCTTATAATCAACTTGAACTCTAAGGGTCATAGGTAAATGACCATATCTCGACCCTCAGACTAGAAGATTGTGGGAGGTCACGGTCAGACCAGAAAGCCTACAGGTCTTCTCCTCGCAAGAGGGAACGGAGAGGTATCAGGTGAACTTTGTGCTAGATGGGGGATTTAGTTGCCAATGTCGTAAAGCCAGGGGTATAACGACAAACCTCGGGTAACCGCTCTGACATCGTAGTTTTCGACGCTTTAAGCGTGACTGGGATGAGGATGATTCAGACGGGAGGTTGGGAGAAATTGGCACGTTTAGATGCTCTTCTATATTGCGCAGCAAGGAACCAATCCTCTATGGACAAACTTGGAACATGCGTTGGGTAAATTGGATGCTCTATAATTCCTTGTGTCTAATGTTGTGGTTCAAAGAGGGTTTCTAATGAGAGTTAACAATGAGATCTAACCAAGATAAGTTACGATTAGACGAGGCGATTCCGTCTACTGATTTTAGGTACCAGATAGCAAGGTGACAGATGGACTGTCCAGATTTTTGTTTTTATCACCCAGGCTAGCAGAAGTAAACACCTATTAAAGACTATTGTCTGCCGTACGTTTTAGTTAGAATGAGTTCTAGTCTAAATACCAATTAGTAAGTAGAATCAATTTTTTTTTCTTGAGAGTAACTCATTCTATGATAAGATAGGATTTAAAATAGTAGGACACTTAAATGAACTTCAAAGCAGATTGCCAGAACAGGCCAGTGTTTCAGACCCGAAGATGGAGGATAATAAGGAAGATTGAATATGAATTGATTTTTTTTTTTTTTGGGCTGAGAAGTAGCTCAGAACAGTAAGTTTTAGAATGAGAAACCAGACACTGAAGAGATACTAAGAAGTCAAGTGTGAGTAGATACATCATAAGAAAGAAGTGAGATGTAGATTCCTTGTTGTCAGCATTCATTCTCTTTGAGGCTAGTAATAAATTATTATTAAAGAAATTTTATTAATTTAAATGTATATGTACACATTCTGTAGGTAGGCTAAGCAATGAGATAATAAAAGTTGACAGCAGTGATCAACCAAAGATAAAGAGAAGTACCGTTGTCACCCTAGATAGAGTAAATATAGAATAATCTGGCTTAGAGGACCACTGACTACTAGGAATTTTTCTTTTATGTTGACTACCATCATGGTTGAAAGAGGCGAAGGACACACCTG
>CP092872.1:1940838-2072597 GCA_030710605.1 Cordylochernes scorpioides
TGTCATTTTATTTTTTTGTCTGATGATGGTAACAATGCTATTACCAAAATATCACGCAATATTAATTTATTTGGATTTGGTCTTATTTTCTTGCAGGAATAACAGTAACATTAATCAGCAATGTTATTTACAATGTATCAAATAGGGGGAAAGAAAGGGCTTGGCTTATATACAAGCAATATCGAGAGCTAGCAGTTCTCAAAGAACAATAATTTGTAGTATTGGCAGAAATTAGATTGGTACAAATAAACAATTTGGAATATAAATTAGAAATAAAAGGTAATAAGACCTAATCCAAATAAATAAATAGTGTGTGATGTTTCGGTAACAGCATTGTTACCATCATCAGTCAAAAGAATGTCTGATGTGAATGTTTTTCTGTCTGATGATGGTAACAATGCTGTTACCGAAACGTCACACACTATTAAATTATTTGGATTAGGTCTTATTACCTTGTGTTTATAATCTACTAGCCGAATGACCCGGGCAACGCCTGTGTTTTACCCGATTGAATGTTTAGATTCAAATACTATTTGTTACAATTATAAATTGGCGCCTTAAATAAATGCATATATTAGTTAATAACTATAGCCTATGTGCTTTATCTGTCTATGTACTGTTGGCTTCTATAGGCATCTCATACTGGGAAAAAGAAAGAGAGGATTCCATTTAGTTATTAACTAATATATGCATTTATTTAAGGAGCAACCCGCTCCAACACAATAGTTACAAAGACGAAATAGCGAGTGGGGGGGGGGCAAAGGTGGCGTGACCGTAGCCAACCAATAGGAGGGCGCCATTCCAAAAAAAAAAGCAAACGGTGACAGAGATGAAAACTAATGACTGATTGATTAGGAGATGAGGAATGACGCTCGTAACTGTATATAGAATAATCCAAATTGTGCTTTATGATAATTATATATCCCTAGTACACGTGGTACAGGCCATGATAAACATGGTGGGTATACAACTGCCTCTTACTGTATCACATAGCTACACATGCTAGAAGGCAGTTTGACTTTTGGTGTTGGATCTGTGGTTCAATCAGATACAGAATAGATTGAAAGTTTTAATATATCACGACATAGCAAGCAGCCAGAACAAGGGAAGACTAAACAGGAAGTGAAGGGAAAGGTACAGCGCCTCTAGTGGTAGTGGTTGGAAGCTCCTTGAATGCCACGTTATCCTGTGACGTAGGCGTGCTGTATTTGAAGGAAGCACGCAGTTCAGCATTTGGTAAGGCACAATTTGGATTATAGATTATAAACACGAGGTAATAAGACCAAATCCAAATAAATAAATAGTGTACATGTGTAAACACACTGTTTACACACTTGATAACAGGAACTATTTAAAAACATGCTGTGGTAAAATTTCTCATTCAGTCCTTTTGTCTGAAGATGGTAACAACGCTGTTACCTGTCACAGACTATTTATTTATTTGGATTTGGTCTTTTTACCTTCAGTTTGATTTTTTTTATTTTACAAATGGGTCAGAGCCCTGTTTGGTTACTTGAAATCACTGATGGGAATAGACTTTTGCAAGAAACAGGCACTATTGGAGCAATTTTTTTTTATCAGAAAAAAGTGCCCAATGCTGGATCCTGGGTGATGGCTGTCAGAAACCAAAATACCACCTTCCACAACCTCCAGCCTCCTAATCAAGAAAAAGGTGAGGAACCCAAAATTTGAAAATTAAAATTTAAAAAAAGTCCACATTTTGTTATAAACACAAGGTAATAAAACCAAATCCAAATAAATAAATAGTGTGTGACATTTCGGTAACAGCGTTGTTACCATCTTCAGACAAAAGTACTGATTGAGTACTTTTGGATTCAGCACTTTTGTCTGAAGATGGTAACAACGCTGTTACCGAAACGTCACACACTATTATTTGGATTAGGTCTTATTACCTTGTGCTTATAATCTATAATCCAAATTGTGCTTTATTATGGATTCTAAGATGAAATCAGTCGCTACATTCAGTGACTTGAGGATGATAAGGCACAATTTGGATTATAGATTATAAACACATGGTAAAAAGACCAAATTCAAATAAATAAATAGTGTGTGATGTTTCAGTACTTTTGTCTGAAGATGGTAACAACACTGTTACCGAAACGTCACACATTATTTATTTATATGAATTTGGTCTTATTACCTTGTGACTTGAGGATATTTAATTGCCATCATACTAAACGATGTTTTAAAACAATTCTTATTTGCACAGAATCACAGTCAAGATATGTGCATGTAATATAGGTGCAAGATATAATCATCCATTTATAAAGTCCAGGGCTCCCTTTCCATATTCCAGCAGCAAAGTCTACCCATCATATTTTAGGTAAACAATTATCGAGAATGGATGGCAAAATTTTATAACACTTGAAAATAAAATGATAATGCTATATGCCATGATGATAAATATATGGCATTCAAAAATCCTTCACTTTTCATTCATATTGAAATTGGCAAACAAAAGATTTGATAATATATTTACCTGATTCTGAAAAGATGTCGGAGTTTGGAAGTGAGTAAAATATGCAGATATCTGATGAAATATCACATGATTGACTTGTCATCTGAAACAAAAATTAAAAAAAAAAGTTCAATTTCATTTTAAACGGTAATGAAAATAATCGTATGTGGCTTATAATATTAATAAATGCATATTTTTGAAGAGGAAAAGCCTATCTATATTTATCTGGAACAGTAATATGTTCCAATATATATTTTATTAAATTGAAGAGATCGTAAATTTCATGTCATTTGTTAGATTTGCAGCTAATGAAGGCTATGCTGTCATTTTGCTACATATGTCAAAAATAAAATATAGATTTAGTATAATCCTTTAAATAATTGCAAATAAATTGATTTTTTAAACTTTTTGCTAATTTTCAATTTATGAACTCACTTTAAATGTTATATTTAACCTGGAAATGCAACATCTCTCATCAACACTAACAAAAACAAACGAACATAATTCTCCCGCTAATAAAAATAACAAATAAACTCTTGGTCAAAAATAATATTTAAAATATTTTGATATATTGGTAGAGTAATTAATAACATATATACATAGCTCCTCATCATTTATATATTTTTTATTCACGTTTAATACATTCAAAAATACATAATTCGTTAAAAAGCCTCCCTACACCTTTATACAAATAAAAAAATAATAATAAATTGTTTATTGCGATAATATAAAAGAACAAAAAGGATCTTCTTGTGTAGAACACGTTTATTCCGCTTGCTTTCGAACGACATCGTTCTTCAACGGGCGTGAAGATAAAGCATAATGTATGAAAATATATTGAAGTACAATGAGGGACACGTGATATGCAAATTTGTAACTAACATAAGGGCAGATAGAATTACAAAGTGAGAAATTAAACCAGTTATGTAAATCTATATATTTGGGTAAGAAAACAATCTTAGAATGATATTGAGAAATAAGCAAATAGGATGCGACTGAAATAGAATATTGTAATACCTGACTACTGCATTGATATATGGTAAATTTCTAGGATTTAAATTTTCTTATTGATGCTATTCTTTTGGATGGAAATGCAGGCCTCCAAAAATAAACGTTGTGATTTATTGGGGACTTTGTTGTAATGGACGGTGGGGTTTCTCAGGTTAAATGTATGTCCTGTTTGGTTAACATATTTGAATATCATAGATCTGGCCTCCCTACTGATGATGTTCCTATTGTGCTCCTTCATTCTGATGGACTGGGCTCTCCCATATAAATGGCAGGACACTCCCCGCAGGAGACCGAGTAGACGAGCCACTAGAACTGACAGAGCTATGGATGGGTGGAGGCTTGGTAAAGGGATTCCTGATGATAGAAGAAATATTGGGGGAATTATTGAAGAAAGTGTTGATTCTATAGGGTCTGAGTATTCTAGAAAGGAATTCTGGTAAGATACAAGTAGATCTGTGTACTGAAGAAACTGTGAAAAGACTGGGGAAGTAAGTGTGTTTATTGATGAATGCTGCTGTGTATCAAATTGCTGTTAAGTGTTGGTAAATTATGTGTTTTTCTTTTATTTTGAAAACCGGGAGGGAACAGTGTGTGAATGCGTTTAGTAAGTGCTTTGACTGTGTTTGTTTTTGTGTGATATTGGGCAGTGTGACTTGTTTTCTTCCAATTTAAAAATATTTGAATTTGAAAGGTTTCAAAAGAAATAAAGACAACGTGCGTTTTGAAGGCATAAGAATCATAAATTGGTTGAGTTTAACTTCGTCAATCTATTAAGACCAAAATTAGTATTCTCTCTCGCACTGATTAGAAATAAGAAAAGATAAACTAGTTGTGGCTTTTTTGATACTTTTTAAATGAATATAAATCTTAGAAATATATATGTTCTGTTATATATATATTATGAATATCTAAGGCTTATATTCCATTTTTAAACAAGAAAAATTCCATATTGTAAAACAAAATTAGCAAAACTGAATAACTTATTTGATTATGTTTTTTGAAACAACATATGGAGAACCTAATGAACAAGGAAAGGTGCTCTATGCACTGAATTTCAAGGTGTAATCCAGAATAATTGTAAATAAAAACAAATTAATATGGAAAACAACAGTGATATTTGAAGAAAAATCGCTTAAAACTGTTTGCGTCAAAATACTGTATATAAATGCGCTTATTCCTTTTTGTCTGTTTTGCACCAAACTGAAAATGCATGATATTGTGGCGAAGAAATATTTTATTATTTAATTTAATATTATTCAATGAAAATATTCAACAGATTATAAAAGTATTTATTAATCTGTATTTGTAAATTATCTTTAAAATATTTCTTTGCTTGCTTGTTCAAGATTCCCTAGCTGTATATAGTTTGGTTGATAATTGACACCATCAATAAATACTTTTGCATATTCCAAGACTTGATTTCTACGCTACAACTGGTGGAGAAGCTGGATCGATACCCATTCAGAAAAAAACGGAAAATTGATTCAGTTGAGCAAGAAGAAACAACCATGAACATCAAGAAAGAAGCAACAACCCAGGTAGGTTCATTTTTTATACAACAACTGGTTGAAAGAGTACTAACGTATGGCGAAGCACAACCAATGGGATGAAACCCTTTGTCTCGCCAACGTTTACTTTAATTTGACCGGCACTGCTCTCAAATGGTTTGAGAACAATGAAGAGAGCATCCTGACATGGACGGCGTTCATGTCCCAATTAGAATCAGTTTTCGGAAAAAAAAAACGAAAACTTGAGGCTAAGAGCAGAGAAAACCCTAAAAACTCGCGCGCAATTAAAAGGTGAAAGTGTTGGGCCATTTTTCACAAAACAGACCCAACAATGATGTAAACATTTTACATCATATATGTACAGTGTCTCGTCGAAGTGTTTGTTGTCCAGATGGAGAATTTGGACTGGCTTTGGGCTTGTACCCCCCCCCCCCCCCCCCCCCGAAGCCCGCTGAAAAAAGGCCCAGATGGAGAATGCACAGAATGTACATATGTAATATATGTTTATAACCAATCCCTTCCTTTATATGCAAGATGAAAGGTCTAAATTTTTATTACCACTTCGAAATTTTAAAATTATTTTTTTATTCCAAAGAATAAAATTAATTATATATTTATTCTAGATAGATTAGATATATATTTTTTTTTATTTTAAGATAACAATATAAAAAATTTTTAAGAAGAAATTACTAAATTAAAATCTCAGGGAATCGACCTGATATATCTTATTAGTGTCTATATAAATTTTATCAATTTTATTATTAATTTAAAATTATATATATTTTTTTAATTCCAAAGAATAAAATTAATTAAATATATATACTCTAGATAAATTAGGAATTTTAAAAAGATAACAATAAAAAAAACTTTAAGATGAAATACTAAATTAAAATTTCAGGGAATAGACCTGATATATTTTATTATTTTTTATTATTAATTTAGAATTATTTATTCCAAAGAATAATTTTATTTTCCAAAAATATTCTGAGAAATAAATACTCTTTCTTTTTACTCTGTAAAAAGAAGATAAAAAATTTGAGGACGCAAAAAAAAAAAATTAAAAATTTTAGACAGTTGAGATCAAGCAATCAAAAGAGCCGAACGATAGAGAGGGTGAATCGAGTCGAGATGGGCCTAGAATGGTGAGTAAAGAAAACACAATGGTAAGTTAATATTATTTTAAATTTTGTTGCGCGGGTCAAAAGGCCTGATAACAAAAATAGGAGAAGTCTCTTATCATATTTAGTAAATTTTGTTATCTAAATTTTTTTTATTTTAGTATGGAGTGTCGAGCTATCTTATAAACCCACGATTCCCGCCATGCATAGTGTATTCCAAACAAAAGAAAAATTCTTTTGTTATTTCTTGTCTTTATACATCGTAAATTTTAAAGTAGAAGTTCCGCTTGTATAAAAATGAAATTTGAAGTAAAGAGCTGTTTATAAAGTATTGGATCTCTTATCTTGCATATTATCTTCCTTTGTCCCAAATTACAGATAGTTTTAGTCATAATAAACTTCATATGCATTTCATTTTACCAATTTGTATTTTTTTGCTTTATACCAAAATAGACATTCAAAAAAATGTTTTTATGGTTGGTAAATAACATGTAGATCTATACACACCCCATTGGAATCAAATCCGTGTCGGCATGTATCATGTTTTGATGGTTTTATTTTATTTTTTGGTCAGATATCTAATGATATGACATATTTGTAAGTTCCCATAAAGTGCATTGGGATGGAGTGCGTGTGTTATTCAAATCGTAAAGATGACGATTATATACTTCATCATCATAGAAATTGACCCAATGATATTGTTGTATCAAGGATTTCTTTTTGTTAACCCACTTTGAGGTTTACCCTGGTACCATGTTATAATACGGAGGTTGAACTTTGCATAGAAGGATTTGATATACTAAATAAATTTTAAACTTGAAGGTGTGTTAACATTTAAGTGTTTATATTAGTCGTATATTGTATTTTTTTATTTTTTGTGTGTTTACCGTGGCGAGCCTTTCTCTCTTTTTTTTTTGGTGAGTTCAATTTATCAATTAGTCACTAATACAACGTATTTCGACATGTACAAATACGACTTAACAAAAGCACTGAATTTTGCATTCAAGACCTCCTGCGCCTCTGCAAAGAGATAGATCCTCATTTGAATGAGGAAGATAAAATATCCCATTTGATGAAAGTGTTAGCTCAGTTATTATAGTGTCGAAATATGCTATACTTTCGAACGATATATGTTCTATTGCAATGTATTTCAAAGGATTTATCGATTATATTAAATTATTGATAAACTGACAAAAACACACCATGGCAAACACACAAAAACCAATATATGATTAATACATTTATAAACGCTTAAATAAAAAAAAGGAATGAAGAATTTCATTCAAACCCTATGTAAACATATATTCAAGTTTAGAAATTTATATAATACACTAAAGTCCATTTATGTGAAGTCTATCTCCCCATATCACAATATAGCATTGAGGACAAACCCCAAAGTGGATCAAAGAAAAAAAAATTTAATACAATAATATTGTTAGGTCGATTTCTATCGTGATGAAGTATACAATCACTACTTCTACGATTTTGAACGATATACGCCTCATTCCAATACGTTTTAAGAGGATTTATAATTATATTAAATTATCGATAAAATAACAAAACACATTCAATGACAAGTATACGATTAACACAACGTTGGTTCAGTTGGTTAACAACGTTGGTTCAGTTTCCAGTATGACGAGATATAAACCACTACACATACAAATTTGAACGATATATGCATACATAATTTTTTAAAAAGCTGAAACTGATTTATGTGTTAACACTATGTTTATATATATAGGCATGTGTAATTGTTTATGAGTAGGACTATCTATGGAAGTACCATTGGATGAATAAATTTATTTTGGTGATTATCAGAATATTCAACCCCCTTTTTGTTTAAGATAGAATTTCCATCCATATGTGTATGTCTAGTTTGGTATAAAACACAATGGATACAAACTAACGAAAAACATATGTGAGATTTTATTATGCCAAAAAATTTCTTATATCATAAAAAAAAAGGTTTTAATAAATAACATAAAGGTAAAAGGTTCCATCCTAAGCAAGCAAATTCTTTGCTTCTAATTTCATCGATGTATAAACAAAAAAAAAATTGAATTTTATTTATTTGGCGAGTAGTAAAAAAAAATATTTCGACTTGTCCTATAGTCGAGGCTATAGGGCTACAAAAGGCCTAATATATTATACCTAAAAAAAAATTTAAAGAAAACTTACTAAATGCGGTAGGAGATCTCTCTATTCTATAAACGGGCCTTTTAGCCCACATGAACTAAATTTAGTAGGATTGTCCACTTACTATTTAGTTTTATACTTAGATCTCCTTCAAGATTCAAACGTTAGGTCCTTTTTGTCCTTCTCAACGGTCGATTCCCCGACTCTCATCGTCACCGACCGTCCCCGACTGTAACTTGTTTGTCACTGCCCGTCCTGACCCTAACTGATTTTTTTCAAAAAATCCCCCGCGTGACCAAAGAGATTTTTATCTCTTTTACAGAGTGAAAAAAAAATATTTATTTCGTAGAATATATTCGAAAATAAAATAAAAAAATTACTCTTTGGAAATAGAAAAAAATAATTTAAATTAATAATTAAAAATTAAAAAATGTATAGAGACGATTCCTCAAAAAAATTAATGTAGTATTTCTTTTTAAAATTCTATTGTTATCTTTGAAATATCTAACTTATCTCAAATATATTTAATCTATTAAATATTTTTATTGAAATTTCAACGTGGTAATAAAAAAAAATATTGCTGAATTTAACCTTTCACTATATATATAAGGGAAGGGAATGAGTTATTGTACATATAAATTTATTTAATGTACATATTTACATTATGTACATCATTACTGCTGTGGGCCTCGGAGTACAGGAAGCTCAGAGCTCGTCCAGGTCCTCCATCTGGACAACAAAGACTTCGGCAAGGCACTGTAAATATATGATGTAAGATTTTTACATCATTGTTGGGTCCGTTTGGTGAAAAATGGTCCAACAATTCCTCCCCTGCCAGAGTGAAAAAATGTGTTTCATTCCAATTCAGATCTGCTCATAACATATGATAAATATGATTTGGGAATAAAATACATTTTTTTACGATACACCAGGATGAACAGTCACCGACACTCAGGCAAAGGAAGAAACAAGCAAACAGGCCAGGGTATCTAAAACAGGTTATTATATGGTAGCATTGAAAAAATTTCACCTTACCATTTAGTGGGCAATATACTAAGCCCATCTTCATTGCCTGGCCGTGCCTTGCATGTCGGGAATTTGGAACTAGCTGTGAAGTGACTCCATACATTCCCCGCTGCAGTCCTTATAGGGGGGAAAGGGGGAGTGGTCTAGACCCATGTTCTGCATAAACAGACATTTGACCATCCCAAGTAAAACATGGTTATATGGGCGCCAAGGAATTGTGAGTGTTCATGCTGATATGTACAATTCCTAAAACATATCTTGTAAATTCTTTATTGGTTACAATTTATAAGGTACATGAGGTAATGTTAGGTTATGAATGGCAAGGACATGGTTATATATAGGTTACATAAGGCTGGTGTTTACAAAAAAAAATGTATATAAGATTGGTAATGATAATAGCATGATTCTCATAATGAAGAGAATGATACACGCTAAAAATGAGTATGATATATAAAAAAACGACGATGATATAGAAGATACCAAATGACAATGTAATTAAAAATATAAATATATAAAGGTAAAAAAATATGTTAAAGATAATGGTACATTAATAATTATATCCTATATCAAAAGAATAAATATACACTGAGGGTCAGGGGTATTCACAAATATCTTAATGTATATATGCATTGATTAAAAGTTTGTTCTCAACAAATTTGTCACTGGGGGTGTGCGTCAGGTGTGTCCTTCGCCTCTTTCAACCATGATGGTAGTCAACATAAAAGAAAAATTCCTAGTAGTCAATGGTCCTCTAAACCAGATTATTCTATATTTACTCTATCTAGGGTGACAACGGTACTTCTCTCTATCTTTGTTTGATCACTGCTGTCAACTTTTATTATCTCATTGCTTAGCCTACCTACAGAATGTGTACATATACATTTAAATTAATAAAATTTCTTTAATAATAATTTATTACTAGCCTCAAAGAGAATGAATGCTGACAACAAGGAATCTACATCTCACTTCTTTCTTATTGTTATGATTGATCCGGCAACACTGCCGACTCGACTGGTAAACACTCTTAGATATATAACCATGTTATAATAAATAGATGTTAATAAATAAATACTTAGTTCAGTTGCATTCTGCGTGATCAAATAGACACAAGAACAACATAAACAACATGGTGGCAGCGGAAAAGTGAGTACTTTTTCAAATAAATATATTATTGAAAAATATTAGTGAGAAAAAAGAAAACATGGACTTTGTTAGGCCTAGCGAACTCGCCTTGCACGGAAATGTAGCGGAAAATTGGCGAAGGTTCAAACAGCGATTAATGCTTTATCTTGAAGCATCAGAAAAAGCCACAAAGCCTGATAAACTGAAAGTGGCCATTTTATTAAATTTTATTGGCGAAGAAGCCTTGGAAGTCTTCAACACATTTCATTTAAAAGAAGATGAAGCAGAAAATTTCGATCTTGTAATAAACAAATTTGATGATTTTTGCGAGCCTAAAAAGAACGTCATTTTTGAAAGATTCAAATTTTTTTCAGCGACCCAGAAGGATGGTGAATCCATTGATAGTTTTATAACAGAACTAAAAGGATTATCCACATCATGTGAATTTGAATCACAAAAGGATAGTTTAATTAGGGATCGCATTGTGTATGGAATACAAGACAAGGCTTTGCAGGAACGCCTCTTAAGAGAGCCCAATTTAACTCTTATAAAAGCCATTGAAATGTGCAAAACAGATGAAATAAGCAAGCAACAGATCAAGATCATGCAGAACAACCAGAACATTTGTCAAATAAGAAAATATGAAAAGAAACACAGTCCAAAACAAAATCAAGAATCTGAAAAAGAATTCAAATGCCAAAGGTGTGGAAAGTCTCACAGAGCAAAAAATTGTCCTGCATGGGGTAAAAGATGCTCCAAATGCAAAAAGATGAATCATTTTGCAGCTTTCTGTAAAGGTTCAGCTATCAGAAGTCTGAATGATGAAACAGAAGAAACTGTATGGTCAATACATGAAGCAAAAGTAGTCCATACTTTGGAATGGAAAAAGTCCATCATAGTGAATGGAAAGGAAATATGTTTCAAGTTGGACTCTGGAGCAGAAGTAAATGTTTTGCCATACACATTCACCAGACAAATGAAAGGTTTGGAAATATTTCAGACTAACCGAAAGCTAACATCATATACAGGACATGAAATCAAGATAAAAGGAATTGCCACACTAAATTGCAAAACTAAAAATAAGACGGAAAGTCTAGAATTTTTCATTGCTGATGGATACTATCAACCAATTTTAGGAATAGAAGCTATTGAAAAGCTTTCACTAATTAAGAAATGTGATGCTGTCCAAACAGAGCAGAACAATTCAGCAAAAGAAATTTTGAACAGGCACAAAAATATATTTGAAGGCATAGGAAGACTGCCAATTGAACACAAGATTAGACTAAATGAAAATACAACTCCAGTTATTGCTCCAAGCAGAAAAATTCCTTTTTCCATTAGAGAAAAAGTTAAAGCAGAATTGGAACGGATGGAAAAACTTGACATTATTGAAAAAGTTGAAGAACCAAGCGAATGGACACACCCTATTGTAGTGGTACAAAAACCTTCTGGAGATGTCAGAATTTGCATGGACCCCAGGGAACTGAACAAATATGTTCAGAGAGAGCGCTATATTCTGCCAACAGCTGAAACAATATTTTCTGAATTGAAAGGTGCTACAGTTTTCTCTGTATTTGATGCATCATCAGCTTTCTGGCAAGTCCCATTAGACAAAGAAAGCACCAACCTGTGCACCATTGCGACTCCCTTTGGAAGATTCCGGTTCAAGCGACTTCCCTATGGATTGAACAGTGCATTGGAGGTATTCCAGCGATGCATAAACAATATTCTTTCAGGTCTCCAGGGAACTGCTTGCTATATGGATGACATCTTGATCTATGGAAGCACAATGGAAGAGCACAACCGAAACCTTGAAACAGTTCTTCGAAGGTTGGAAGAAAATAATGTCAAGCTCAATGCTAAGAAGCAGCAGATAGCTGTCGACAAAGTAAATTTCTTAGGCCATATAATCAGTCGAGATGGAATAGCCATTCAAGCTTCAAGAGCAGAGGCAATACAAAAGTTGAAAAGACCTGAGAACAAGACTGAAGTCCAAAGATTCTTAGGTATGGTAACGTACCTTGGCAAATTCATTCCTAATCTTTCTGACAAGACTGCACCTCTAAGGAAATTGATAAGCAACAAGAGTGAATGGAAATTTGGAGGCGAAGAAATTGATTGTTTTAAAAAACTCAAGGATATGGTCTCGAATGCTCCAATATTGACATTTTTTGACCCAACCAAGCCAATCACCATTTCATCTGATGCAAGCCAATATGGTATTGGTACAGTGCTCATGCAAGGGGGACATGCAATTGAGTATGCGTCCTTCAGCCTGAATGCAACTCAAAGAAAATACGCACAGATAGAGAAAGAACTTTTGGCTATAGTCTTTGGATGTGAACGCTTCCAGTATTATATTTGGGGAAATGATGTTATTGTGGAAACTGACCACAAACCTCTCCTGAGTATTGTTAAGAAACCTTTAGAAAAGCTTTCCCCAAGACTGCAAAGAATGGTCTTACGTCTCATGAGATTTCAAATATCTTTGAAGTTTACACCAGGGAAAAACATGTTTGTAGCTGACCATCTGTCTAGATATCCATTAAAAGATGAGGTGGACACAAGCTATTTAGAAGGTCAAACTGAATCAGTGCACATGTTGCTGGTTACCACAGATGAAAAAATAAAGAGACTACAAAAGGAAACTCATGGGGACCACACCTTGATACAACTAATAGAGTATGCGAAGAATGGATGGCCGAAATATAAAACTAAGGTCTGTGATGAAGCAAAACCCTACTGGCAATTTCAAGATGAAATTCATGTGAGTGACGGAATTGTTTACAAAGGAAATTGCATCATGGTGCCATCGACTCTTCGAAAAGAAATCCTGCAGGTTGTTCATTCATCACACCAGGGCATAGCAGCTTCCAAAGAAAAAGCAAGATCAGCATTTTACTGGCCCGGCATGATAACACAAGTAGAAAATGAAGTGGAAAAGTGCAGAACATGTCAGGAATATTCAAGAAAGAATCCTGAGGAGTCAAGAATAGCTCATGAAATCCCTGAATTTCCATGGGAAAAAATTGCTGTAGATTTCATGGAGGTGAGTGGAACCAGTTCCATCTTGGTTGTCGATTACCACTCAAAGTTTGTTGAAATCCGGAAATTATCAAGCAAAAGAGAAACCGAAACCATCATGCAGTTGAAAACCATTTTCAGGACTCATGGAATTCCAAGAACTCTAGTTTCGGATAATGGACCCCCTTTTAACTCTACTGGATTCAAAAATTTTGCTCAGAAATATGAATTTAAACACCAAACCTCCAGTCCCAAATATCCAAGATCTAATGGACAAGTTGAGAGGACAATTCAAACCATCAAAGGACTGATAATTAAAGCTGTGAAGTCAGGAAGAGATCCCAATCTGGCTTTGATGGAGTTCAACAACACACCTAAGTATGACTTGCCATCTCCGACCCAAATGCTTATGGGAAGATCTGTGAGAACTCTTTCGACATACACCCGACAACAGTTGAAACCACTGTTTGACACAACAAAGAATTATCAAAAATTGAGAGACCATCAACAAAAGTATGCAGGAAGTCCAAAGAGAATTTTGAGACCTTTGGAAGTAGGAGACAACATCATGTTGCAGGAAAGGCATAGAAAATGGGTTCCGGCAACAGTGACCGCAAAGCATGAAACTCCACGCTCATATATGGTGAAAACACCAAGTGGTTCTGAATACCGCAGGAACAGGTCTCACCTTAGACCGAGAAAGTTCAGTGTAGAAGACTCTGCCCCAACAAGTCAAAGTCCAAGCATTCCTGGATCTCAAGCAGGGACAGCCATGGATGACAACATACAAGATCACGGAAGACCCACTTCTGAAAACAGAAGAGCATATGATCCAAGGGAGAATGTTGCCAAGAAAGGTGAAGAATCATCTACTTCTCCTAGTGTGCGAACCCGCAGTGGTAGAACAGTGAGAAAACCTTTGCGTTATAGAGACTAGGAGAACTGCAATCCTTTTTATTTTTGTTTAAAGGAAACATGTTATGATTGATCCGGCAACACTGCCGACTCGACTGGTAAACACTCTTAGATATATAACCATGTTATAATAAATAGATGTTAATAAATAAATACTTAGTTCAGTTGCATTCTGCGTGATCAAATAGACACAAGAACAACATAAACAACACTTATGATGTATCTACTCACAGTTGACTTCTTAGTATCTCTTCAGTGTCTGGTTT
This sequence comes from Cordylochernes scorpioides, assembly GCA_030710605.1. Lineage (NCBI taxonomy): Eukaryota > Metazoa > Arthropoda > Arachnida > Pseudoscorpiones > Chernetidae > Cordylochernes > Cordylochernes scorpioides. The sequence continues at coordinate 1,955,447 of CP092872.1, forward strand.
CTCATTCTAAAACTTACTGTTCTGAGCTACTTCTCAGTCCAAAAAAAAAAAAATCAATTCATATTCAATCTTCCCTTATTATCCTCCATCTTCGGGTCTGAAACACTGGCCTGTTCTGGCAATCTGCTTTGAAGTTCATTTAAGTGTCCTACTATTTTAAATCCTATCTTATCATAGAATGAGTTACTCTCAAGAAAAAAAAATGATTCTACTTACTAATTGGTATTTAGACTAGAACTCATTCTAACCAAAACGTACGGCAGACAATAGTCTTTAATAGGTGTTTACTTCTGCTAGCCTGGGGCGATAAAAACAAAAATCTGGACAGTCCATCTGTCATCTTGCTATCTGGTACCTAAAATCAGTAGACGGAATCGCCTCGTCTAATCGTAACTTATCTTGGTTAGATCTCATTGTTAACTCTCATTAGAAACCCTCTTTGAACCACAACATTAGACACAAGGAATTATAGAGCATCCAATTTACCCAACGCATGTTCCAAGTTTGTCCATAGAGGATTGGTTCCTTGCTGCGCAATATAGAAGAGCATCTAAACGTGCCAATTTCTCCCAACCTCCCGTCTGAATCATCCTCATCCCAGTCACGCTTAAAGCGTCGAAAACTACGATGTCAGAGCGGTTACCCGAGGTTTGTCGTTATACTCCTGGCTTTACCCATCTAGCACAAAGTTCACCTGATACCTCTCCGTTCCCTCTTGCGAGGAGAAGACCTGTAGGCTTTCTGGTCTGACCGTGACCTCCCACAATCTTCTAGTCTGAGGGTCGAGATATGGTCATTTACCTGTGACCCTTAGAGTTCAAGTTGATTATAAGGAAAATAAATTAGTTACTTGAACAAATAAAAAAATCTTAAACTCTTTGAAAGAGACCTATCAAAAAGGAGCGGATATATTCCTATAAATAGAGTTGTATAGTCCTGTGAGGCTTCCGATCCTAACAAATAAAGAAATCAAAATTAAACAAAAGATCCTATTAGTTTCCCTAACACTATTCTAATGTACCTTTGGTCTAACAGTATAAGAGTTTTTAACTTTGACACCAATCAATAGTCATTTCATTTATACATATCACATTCACGGACTGCATACATACTAAAGTTAAAAATTGCTACAAATGCCAAAGTACTATAATAGTCAATGTTAACATTTACCCTAACCATTACAAATTTCCAGGACTAAATGTGAAATCAAATAAAATTAACAAATTAAAACAAATTGGGGACTAAAGCCCTAGTTTACTCAAAAGAAAATGTCTCATACAAACTCTATATATATTACCTATACTTAAATAAATTAATAAAATTGATTGTCAACAATCAAATACTGAAATCTAACCTATCATTAAAATTGTGCATCTAACAGTTTGAAATTCTCCTTCTTGTCTTGACGCTAGGTGACTAAACAAAAATGAATAATCAAAACTAGCACTTAAAATTGGAGCGAACTGAACTTCAAAGCATTTACCTCATTGCCATATATCCCCAAGTGTTCGCCGACCTTACTTCCCGCCCGAGGTCATTGGCGTCTTCTTCTCTCTGCTCTTCAGTTAACCCCCCCCCCCCCCCCCCCCGATACCGGAATTATAGAGCTTTTAATACCCAACATTATGTCTTGGATTTAACAACAGAGTTCACTTGGTACCCTACTCATCATCGCTTAGATCACAACTGCCCTACACACTCTCATTAGAAATCCTCCTTGGACTCTACGCATGTTTCAAGCCTGTCCATAAGGCACTGGTTACAAGCACAGCAGTTATCTAGTGCATCTTAGTTTTTACCTATAATTAGAGTTGAACCAGAGTTCAGATACAAATCATACCAAACAAAAATAAAATAAAAATAAACTGTTGAACTCACTTCAATCTTAAATCACATCTTGACACTAAAACAAAAATGTAACTTAAAAAAAAAACTGAAAACTCTGAAAAAAAAATCTAGATTCTCAAAAAGGAGATTATATATTCGTTATTTAATATAACCTGACATAATAATTAGCATGGACTCATACATATAAATTAGTGCATACAGTCACTGCACTTCAGGCAAATCAGCCTATACAAACTCTCAGTGCATATTTCGTACAATTTACAAATATTGGCCTCCTGGCCAAAGTCAAAACAAATTATCTATGAACACTACATGATGAAGAGTCAAACTTGCTTTATCAAGGCAATAGTAGAGTCAATAACTACCTCTTTTTAAACATTAATTACACCTTCTATCATCTTTCCATAACTTCTCTATCAACTTTCCATCGCTTTCCATCATCACTTTCACCTCCTTTCCATCTCTATTTATCGATTTCCATCACCCTTTTCTTCCTTTTCGTCTCTATTCATCTCCTTTCATCACTTTCCATCGATTTCTATCACCTTTTTCTTCCTTTTCATCTCCTTTCATCTCTTTTCATCGCTTTCCATCATCTTTCACCTCCTTTCATCTATTTTCATCACTATCCATCGCTTTCTATCACCCTTTTCATCTCTTTTCGTCTCTCTTTCATCGCCTTTTTTATCACCTTTTTCTTTCTTTTCATCCCTCTGGAGTCTCCTCGAAACCCGTCATCGGGAATTGGATCCCGATCTACTATTATTCTTCATTTTGAAGCTATTCTGGTATACTATCCCCTCCCCTGCCAGCTTTATGCTAAAGTCTGACATTTGTTCAGGGCGAAAGCTACCGCAAAATTTCGAGGAAATTCCTCAGGACTGGTTTCCACCCCCTAATCTCCCCTTAGAGGAGATAAGCTCTTCCTGGATGTATTTAAACTAGCTAGCTAGTGTAGCCTACAGATAAAGGCGCTGTTCTCACTGCTTTTACTGCATATCAGGATGAAATATTAATTACTACTAGTATAATATTATTCTGACAGCCTATGATCTTTAAACCTTTACATACACTCGGCGAGGTAGTCACCTCGTTAAAAAAAATCTATAACGTTATAGGCCAGTTAGAACATAATAAAATTGGATAAATAGTTTGCTTCAACTACTACTTGTAGGCCTATTAAACTCGTTCCCCTTGGGTTGGCTCGCTCACTAGTCTTCGGTTTTTGTTTAACAGTTATATTGAGTGCATAGAGATGCTAGATATAAACTATATCAAAATAGTGTAGTTTTCTAGTTTTTCGAATTATATGACGGCAATAAAAAAAATCTGGAAATATCTCGCGCCAGCTACTATTAAAAAAAATTGGATGGGGTATAACTCCGATTTTACAGGATAGCGGCTCATAGAATTGGATCGCTCATTTCTCACTAAATACTCACACAGGGTATGGAGTTTTTTTTAAAAAGGTTTTACTGTTATTGGTCCATTAAATTTATGACAAGAATTGAGGGAAAAAAAGCTTATGGGCCGTTTTGCCATGCGTCTTTACGTCATCTGTACCGGAAATGCCGCCTCAAAGGACTTAACTCTGGGACTAACATCCGTTGCATATTTCAGGAAGAAGTTGCTGTCCACACAATAGCAAGATCTCATTTTGCTACCAGTGCACTTTGTTGTGCCCTTTCCATGTCGTCTTCTTGTCGAACCCCAATCTTCTAGGGTGTTTCTTTAGTTATTTATCATTTCTTGACGACATTGAATATTTCATGCGCGACCCCTCCAGCAATCTATAAGTAATATATGATCGTACCACTTCCAGGAGACCATCCCTTGTGTGGCCGAATCACGTTCACCCAACTTATGACGCCGTCCATATCGCGTAATTGAAAATAATATAAAATTCAAAGAATAAGATCTCTTATTTCTTAAATCTCCATTGATTTCAATTGGCTCAACATAAGTTTTCTCCATTATATCTTAGTACACTGGCGTGACTTGCTTCACTTCTCCTAGTTCTTTGCAGGCTTGGTTAATCCCAATGAAAACCACTTCAGGCGTCAATCCCGTGCCAAACTCATCATGCATGACTTCAAATTTGAAAGGTTATTGGACTGAATATTTGCAGTGGCATCTGCTTCCACTGAAAGTACTTAAAACATACGATTGCCTCTTATCTTGTTTAAATAGCTGCTTTACCCCCATATACCTGTGTAAATATTATCTTTGGCCTTATCAATTCTTGAAATTCTGCCTCTCGAATATCCTGAGAATCAAAGTTCTTCCTTCCTACAGTATACTGACTCTATAATTGTTCACTAGAGTTATCTGCGTCGAGTGGTTAGCCTTTGCATCTAATCCTCCACTCTAACTCCAGGATTTTTATCTACTCGAGCTGTTCAAATCTTTCAAAACAGTTGTTCAAATCCCCAAAGATAATTTGCTAATTTACGATAATTATTGGAATTCTCATTAAACGGAATAACTACACCCTTTGATATAGATACACATCCAGCTATCAGGATATAGCTTACTGTCCACTTTTCTTTACTTTACAACGGTTCAAAAAAAAAAAAGGCTAAACATATGACTGCCTTAAATTTCCATGGAATCTCATCATGCCTTCTGCTGGCAATTATTTACTGTAATTAAATGCTATCTAGATGTTTTTATTTGTCCTCAACCAAGAAAAAAAATTTCAGAAAATTAGAATCGTCTGAAATTTCACCTAGAAAATTTTTTTGTGGAAAAAAAAAACTAATTCTTTCACATTTATAACACATCAAGGTGACCTCATGCCAGTGTCTATAGGATATTTATAATTCAAGGGGAAAAGGAATTCTAGAACGTTTTTAATTTTATACATAGCTGGAAGTAATATGAATCGAAAATCGGTATCGGCGGACGCGTCCTACCAGCTGCCATCTTGGAAATTTGTCGCGATTGGATTGTCGCGTAAATATTTATATTAAATTTTGTATCAGAAAAAGGAATGGAAAGGCGGTAAAATCAACACTCGAAGGATTATATTTAAAAAAAAAAAAAATCTGGCCTATCGTGATGCTGATATGCAAAATGTTTGTAATAAAAACCTTAAAAGAAATGTTACAATAAATCTAAAATGCCTATAATTTAGATAGTATGTTGATTGCAAGTGTTGAAGACAACAACAAAAAAAAATTAAATGGGCATAAGTTAGATTAAACTTCTAAATATCCAGGAGAAAGTAGGGTTGAAAATTGGGATTATCATAGAACCCGTGATACGCAAATTTCTTTTGTGATAAATATATAAATAAGCAAGAGATAAATTGTGATATAGGTAGCTGAAAATATAAAATAAAAAAATTTAAAGATGATAAGCGAAATACACACATAATATTCAATATCTTATCAAAATTCAAATTGTTATTTATGAAGGCGTTTTGCCTTTCATAACCAAGAGAATGGACTAAATATGAATATTGTCCCTAGGTATATCATATCCGCCCAATATTTGCTTTAAAAAAAAAGACGATAAGTATGCATGTCTAAATACGAAAGGAAATTAAAATAAAATAATGCATACTCATTAAATTAACACAAAGCAATAACGCGCCATCTATAAATATAAAAAAAGGATTTAAAAGCGCGAATGTTTCTTTTATACATAATCCAAACTTATACTGTCCTTACTGCGATGAAAAAAATATATTGGGAGGGCTTGGCTCATCAGTGGTGAACCCTCCCAGTGGTTTCGCCAATTTAATCTACCAGACCGCTTCTCAGAGCTCTAATACTGTATTGGATCATTCTGCTTTTATATGCTACACTGAAGGATGGAATCTTAGAAATGGTTTTCAAGTAAACTATGGACATAAGCTTATAGGACAGTAGCATTGCATTCAAATATTTGCTTCGAGCAATGCTATTCAGCAAACTATTAAGACAAGGCCAGTTAGGCATAAATTAACACAAAGCAATAACGCGCCATCTATACATATAAAATAAAAGGATTTAAAAGCGCGAATGTTTCTTTTATACATAATCCAAACTTATACTGTCCTTTCTGCGATGAAAAATATATTGGGAGGGCTTGGCTCATCAGTGGTGAACACTCCCAGCGGTTTCGCCAATTTAATCTACCAGACCGCTTCTCAGAGCTCTAATACTGTATTGGATCATTCTGCTTTTATATGCTACACTGAAGGATGGAATCTTAGAAATGGTTTTCAAAATATATTTCTCTTGGTGATTATCAGAATATTCAACATTTCTTGTCTAAGGTAGAATTTCCATCTATATGTGTATGTTTAGTTTGGTATAGAACACAATGGATACAAACTGATGAAAAACATATGTAGGGTTTTATTATATCAAAAATTATTCTATGTCATGGGACAATCGTCACCGATCGTCCCCGACTGTAACTTGTTTGTAACTGCCCGTCCTGACTCTAACTGAACTTTTTCAAAAAAAAAAACCTGCGTGACCAAAGAGATTTTTTTATCTCTTTTACAGAGTGAGAAAAATATATTTATTTCGTAGAATTACTTCGAAAAATAAAATAAAAAAAAGTACAGTAGAACTCCTCAAATTCGGAAAGCTTGGGGCGCAAGGTATTCCGAATTTGAGAGAGTTAGATTTGTGAATATTTATGTGGCATAAATAGGCATTTAGATGACTGAGACAAAGATTTTGAAGCATATGAACAATTTTAGGTTGAATATTATATGTACATTACATAATTTTAATTACGATTTTTAATCAAATGTTCCTTGACTTTTATGAGTTTTGAGCATGAAAACCGATGAAAAATAGTAAAATATTTTATTATGTATGTAATGCAATTGATGGCCAAGTAAGTTATGGCTTGGCAAAGAAGTTGCTGATTGTTGTCTGTTTCTTTGGCTTGTTTAACAAAGCTTCTTCTTCTCTCATAAGCATAGTTCGAAGACTATTGATGGTGTTGTAGCTTGCAAGCATTTCTGGTTCAGTGCGCTTTTCCAAATATTTTAATGCAACATCCAAACTTTTCAACGCTTCGCATCTGGGAACATCCGGCTCCCAACTGTCTTCAGAAGTTGAGGAACTATCATCAGAACTGCTGATTTCCGTTTTTTCACTCAAAACAGCTTCAACTATATCATCATTGCTAAGAACATTGTGACCTGGATTATCAAGGTCTATAACGATCCATTCATTAATGCTTTCTTGATTTACTTCAATTCTAGCTCTTTGAAATAATTGCTCCAGCCGTCTAATTTCTTGTTCATCTTCATCAGATTCATCCTCGGATAATTGTAATGCATCACCTGCTGTTTCCAAATCTGAATTATTTTTGTGTTCAAGCAAAATCTTCCATCCATTTCTTATTGTAGAAGATTTTAATTCATCCCAAGAATTTCCAAAATTGAATATCGCTTTCTTGATGTCGTACTTTTTTAAATTAGAAAAAGTTTGTTCACCCACAGAGTTATTTGGCTGATCTGCATCACTTGAAAATACTAAACAACTTTCTAACTGTCTTCGTTTATACAACCTTTTAAAGGCAACAATAACTCCCTGGTCCATAGGCTGCAATACAGATGTTGTATTAGGTGGTAAAAACTTGCATTTAATGTTGCCGTCATTACTGATCAGCTCTGTTGGATGAGCAGGAGAATTGTCAACTAGTAGTAACGCTTTTACTTGATCTGGAGCAACTCTTAACTTATTTTCTTGAAAATTGCGAACTTAGTTTATGAACCGTTTAAAAAACCATTCACTAAAAATGCTTTGATTAAACCAAGCCTTGTGTGAAGAATAGTAATGGACAGGCAATCGATCAATGATGTTTTTGATTGCTCTTGGACGTTTTGATTTTCCAACAACAGCCAAAACATTTTTATGTGAAGCGTCTGCATTTGCACAAAGTAAAACAGAGAGTCGATCTTTGGATTGCTTATGACCATTAGCGCTGTTTGCATTTTTGACTTGAGAATTATCGGGTAATGACTTCCAGTAAACTCCTGTTTCGTCAGCATTATAAATTTGGAACTGTTCATACTTTTCGTCAGTCATTAGTTTGTGAAAATCATCTTTAAAGCGATTAGCTTCATCTTCGTCAGCACTCAATGCTTCTCCGACAACTTTTTTATTTTTCAAATTATGTCTGGCTCTGTATCGTGTCAACCATCCGCCTCTAGCTTTAAAAGTGGGATTATTCAATTTTGATGCAAAATGACTGGCAGCTGTTTGGAGTTCAATACCACGAATAGGAACCCCTGATAATCTCTGACTTTCGTACCAGATGTTAACTGCTTTATCAACATTTTCGTATAACGGATTTTTTACTTGAGAAAACTTTTTGACATCTTTTTCGGTAGAATCAACAAACTTTTTAAGTTTAAGCTCAGACTTTTTTATATCATAAACAGTTGTCTTAGAAATTTTATACTTTTGCATTATCGTTGTATAGCTTAATCCTTTTTTAATGTCACTAAGAACATTTAACTTTTCACCAAGCTTAAGAATTCGGTACTTGCCTCGTTTTTGCCGCTCCTCTTTGGATGCCATTTTGTTGAAGAACAAACTTGTAAATGCAAAAAATTGAGAGTTGAATAAAAGAATTTGAAACTTACAATGTCTGAAAATGTTTGATAATTTGAACTTTAGGTGAATCAACTTTGCAATAAAAAATGCGTGAATGGCTTATGACGTAATAATGCTGCCTTCTTATTGGACAATATCCTAAACTAAGCACAAAGGTCAAATGAAACTGTTGATTTATTTAAGCTTTTAAAAAAGGGGATAAACCCCTAATTAGCGATTATAAATAATCGGTAAAAGTAAATTAATTAAACACTTAAATTAAAAATATATAAATTACTAATAAAAATTAAATAAAATAAAAGCAAAGCAAAAGTAAAAGTAAATAAAATAAAATAAAATAATGTTGAAATATCAACAAAATAAAAGCATGTGAAAATTGATTTTTTGTATGTAAAAAAAACATTACAATACTTTCCGAATTTGGGAGTTTCCGAATTTCAGAATTTCCGAATTTGAGGAGTTCTACTGTATTCTTTGGAAATAAAAAATAATTTAAAATTAATAATAAAAAAATAAAATATATAGAGACTATTCCCTTAAAAATGTAATTTAGTATTTCTTCTTAAAATTCTATTGTTATCTTTGAAATATCTAATTTATCTAAAATATATTTAATTTATTAAATATATTTATTGAAATTTCAACGTGGTAATAAAAAAATCTTGCTGAATTTAACCTTTCACTATATATATAAGGGAAGGGAATGAGTTATTGTACATATAAATTTATTTAATGTACATATTTACATTATGTACACCATTACTGCTGTGGGCCTCGGAGTACAGGAAGCTCAGAGCTCGTCCAGGTCCTCCATCTGGACAACAAAGACTTCGGCAAGGCACTGTAAATATATGATGTAAGATGTTTACATCATTGTTGGGTTCGTTTGGTGAAAAATGACCCAACAGATTTTCTTAAAATTACCCCTAAGCTAAAAAAAAAAAAATCCTTCAGCACCTCTCTTGACCTGTCTGCCTTCCTGCTGCCTTCTATCTATCTTCCTTATCTCTTTCCACCAAATTTTTCTATTTATAACAGAGTAAATAAAATAAATTTAATTTCCAAAAAATATCCCACTGTTAAAATTTTAAAAATAATAATTATAATTTTAAAAAATTAATAATATTTTAAAAATTAATAATATTTTAAAAATATTGTTTTAATTAAAGATATTATTTTAAAATAATAAAACAAAAAATAGCTGATTTGCTATTCTAAAAAATGTAAATTTATTGTAAGGGAAAATAATTATATATATATTTTCAAAACTAAAACTAATAACTAAAGGAGAAGAGATGGATTGGTTTCACAATGATGAATGTTCACGTCCACTTCGTTCTTGTTGAGGCAGCTTCACCATGGTCCGCCAGTTTTCTATCAGGTACTGTGGATGAGTTTTGTGGAGGTCGCAGACGTGGGCTACACACTGTAAGAGATTGACAGTCGACATAATGGGACAATTATTTTGTTTATACATAGATAACATTCCTAACTATCTTTTCTGAAAGAGATACGGAAATTCTGTGAAAATTTTGGTTGAACCACCTAGAGAGGCGAAATATAATTAAAGAGAACGCATCAAAGAGATGTCGAAAGTAAGAAAAGTAGAAAGGGAAAAATAAAAAAAAAAAGAGAAAAAGTAAGAAATAGGGAAAAATATATAAAAAAAAACAAACTGGTCTTGTAGGAAATTCTTCACGGAAATTTCAAGACTTAGAAATTGTGGAGAACATATTGTTTGCAGTGCAGATTATACATCAAAAGGCATATTTCACTACAATTAATACAAATCTATATATATAAAATTGAATGTCTGTTTGTTTGTACTCTATAGATTCAAAAACCATACATCCAATCGCCGTGAAATTTTGGGATATTATTAGGTATATCACCGGGAAAGTTTTTGAAAAATAATTTCATGAATATCTGGAATATCCTTAGAGTTACTTGCAGATTTAACTCGCAAGCAGCGCCCCCATTGTGACGATGATAACAAGTTTTCTTATCACTAAGTTTGTTATCTTAAATATTATTTATCAAAAGTAAGATTATCTCAGGATGACACGGCAATGTGACACGGGAAAAAATGTTCACTAGATAAAACTATGATTTTCTATATGATATAAAAAGCCAACAATGAAGAGTGAATGTAATATAAAAAGCCAACAATGAAGAATGAATGTAAGATAAAAAGCCAACAATGAAGAGTGAATGTAATATAAAAAGCCAACAATGAAGAATGAATGTAAGATAAAAAGCCAACAATGAAGAGTGAATATAATATAAAAAGCCAACAATGAAGAATGAATGTACGATAAAAAGCCAACAATGAAGAGTAAATATAATATAAAAAGCCAACAGAGTGAATGTAAGATAAAAAGCCAACAATGAAGAGTAAATGTAATATAAAAAGCCAACAATGAAGATTGAATGTAAGATAAAAAGCCAACAATGAAGAGTGAATGTAATATAAAAAGCCAACAATGAAGATTGAATGTAAGATAAAAAGCCAACACTGAAGAGTGAATGTAATATAAAAAGCCAACAATGAAGAATGAATGTAAGATAAAAAGCCAACAATGAAGAGTGAATGTAAGATAAAAAGCCAACAATGAAGAGTAAATGTAATATAAAAAGCCAACAATGAAGAATGAATGTAAGATAAAAAGCCAACAAAGAAGAGTAAATATAATATAAAAAGCCAACAATGAAGAGTAAATGTAATATAAAAAGTCAACAGAGTGAATGTAAGATAAAAAGCCAACAATGGAGAGTTAATGTAATATAAAAAGTCAACAGAGTGAATGTAAGATAAAAAGCCAACAATGGAGAGTGAATGTAATATAAAAAGCCAACAATGAAGAATGAATGTAAGATAAAAGCCAACAATGAAGAGTGAATGTAAGATAAAAAGCCAACAATGAAGAGTAAATGTAATATAAAAAGCCAACAATGAAGAATGAATGTAAGATAAAAAGCCAACAATGAAGAGTAAATATAATATAAAAAGCCAACAATGAAGAGTGAATGTATGATAAAAAGCCAACAATGAAGAGTAAATGTAATATAAAAAGCCAACAGAGTGAATGTAAGATAAAAAGCCAACAATGAAGAGTGAATGTAATATAAAAAGCCAACAATGAAGAATGAATGTAAGATAAAAAGCCAACAATGAAGAGTAAATCTCTATCCTTCCTTATATATATAAAAATGAAATGCGAAATCGATGTTTGTTATCGCATCACGCAAAATCTACTGACTCAATCATTATGGAATTTCGCATGTAGGTAGCTGAAGATTTCGTTTAACATATAGGCTATTCAAAAAGCTAAAAAAGTTAATGTGCTTTTTTTTAAAAATAAAAAACCAAAAAGCGTTAGTTCCAGTCTTTTACCGCTAGGGCGCAGCACTGGTCGCGACGATAAATGAATTTGATTTTTTTAAAGCATCGGTGGTTCAGTGGTAGAATGCTCGCCTGCCACGCGGGCGGCCAGGGTTCGATTCCCGGCCGATGCATTTTTTTAAAACAATTTTTAAAACTCATTTATATTATATCTTCTATATAAATGGAAATTTCATAAGTGGTGTTCGCTAAAAACTTTCGTTACAATGCATCAATTTCGACCAAATTTTCAACATTTATGTAAAACGAGATGAAGCAGGTTTTGCTTAACATCAAAATATTTTTCCTAACTTTAAAATACATAACTTTGCTGTTATCGATAAAATACAAAAAAATTCAACAGAGTTAATTTTATTTATATATAAATACAAAAAAAAAATTCAGCAATTCATTCAACTCAATCTAAAAAAATATTCAAAACAAGCAATTTTAAGATAACACCATATGTAAAACAGTCGGCCAAGAGAGAGAAAACAACAACGATATAACATCTTTCTCACATATTCACACACAATCTTGATTAATAATTAAAACTAATCTTTAGCATTGTTTATTATACTTCATAATATAACATACGCACCAACGACCGCAAGTCTCTATTATGCCAACACATCACAGAATTTCACCACTCGTTCAATTTGGACAGCGCTGTATGCGTTTACAAGGGCGTCGGGAACAAGTATCAGCGCCTAGTCCTTGAATCTTTGGTCTCGCACTGCACGCCCAGTTTCAACCGAAAAATCGACCTCCCACCCCAATACTCCGTGTTTTACCTCGCCGATCCCCCCAGCTGAACTGTTTACCTACTTCATTTGGCTATCTTTCATGTCCATAGTTTTAAAATAATGCCAAGTTGTAACCTGAAGAAGGGCATTCTTGCCTGAAAGCTTGTTTTTTACTATTAAAAGAAAAGCACCACGTTTTTATCGCCTTCATTTCAAACTTCATAATATATAATATTCGTTAGGCAAACTTTCACTCGGATAAAACCCGGGCACACCCGGACGCTAGTATATATATAAAAGTCAATTTCTGTCTGTCTGTCTGTTTCGCGATAAACTCAAAAACTACTGAACCAATTGGTACCAAATTTTGCATGTCGCTTTTTATAAACCTGAGGAAAATTTTCGGCTGCATTTTGATTAGTATTTTTGGCTATTTCTTTTTTTCATTTGAAGAACTTTTTTTTACGCGGACTAATCCGGAATGGAATGAATACCTAAATATGGCCATTTTTTTAAGCATCGGTGGTTCAGTGGTAGAATGCTCGCCTGCCACGCGGGCGGCCCGGGTTCGATTCCCGGCCGATGCATTTTTTTTTTACAATTTTTAAAACTCATTTATATTATCTTACTAGCGGACGTACCCGGCTTCGCCCGGGTTTTACCCGAGTAAAAGTTTGTCTAACGAATCTCTCGATAAAGTGAACATTTTTTTCCCGGTCCCTTGAAAAATACTCGATAAGTTGAATGAAATCAATATTAATTGGTTCCCTCGGTAATTGGAAGTTAAAGGAATAGTATCTTGCCTTTGAATTGTATCATTATTCCTGTCTCAAATAAATTGCCGTGTCATCCTGAATTTTGTCTTTCCTAATTTTCTACATTACAAAATCATCGTATCATCATGATAGTATTTAGAGCAGATTGTTGAATTATAACAGATAAATTAGAATATTTATCTTGATTATTTCTAGGCGAAAAGTTATTTCAAAAATTTTATTTGCTAGAAACCTTCCCAGTACTATACTAAATAACTTCCCAAAGTTTCATGGCGATTCAATGAGTGGTTTGGTCAGGCATAAAGGACAAACAAACAGACACACATACATTCATTTTTATATATATAAGATATACAGGGTGTACCAGGTAAATTGGGAATTTCAACAATGGTATTTTAACTGAAATTTTTTGCAAGTAAAAATTAAAATATCCGAATGAAATTTGACACAGTAGTAGATAAAAGGATATAGTTTTTATTTATTCAATGTAGTTTCCATTATTAGCTACAACAGTCTCGAGGCGAGTGCGGAATGAAGCACAGGCCTTGGCGACGATGACCTTGTCCATTTGGGTCATCACCGTGTGAACTGCTTTCTTGGATGGTGGTATGAGGAGCTTTGTTGACATCTCTCTCAACAACGCCCCATACATAGTAGTCGAGGGGATTGCAATCTGGAGAATTAGGGGGCCAAATATCAGGACCCCAGTGACTAGGGACGTTAAGTGTCAGCCACGATTGTGTCTTTTTGCCTTATGGGCTGGAGCTGAGTCCTGTTGGAAGACTTACTTCCTTCCTGCGGCCACCATGTCCATCCAAGGCTTCACAACGGTCTCCAGAACATTGATGTAGGTGTCAGCGTTCATCCTAAGGCCCTTCTCAAAGAAATGGGGAGGCATGACATCACCTTCACTGCTGATAACGCCAAGGACCATTACGGAGGCAGGAAATTTCGTGTGCATCACGACAGGTATCTCTGAGGGGTCTTTACAGATCCAGCGATCATTCCTGGGATTTACCTTTTGGTCCACGTCAAAGTTCTTTTCGTCAGAGAAGAACCTTAGCATGCCAAAAGAGTCGTGTTTCAGGTTGTTGAGGAGGGCAGCAGCCTTTCCTTTTCTTTTATTCTTCATATTCTCAGTCAGCAACTGACCTTTCCGAAGGGCATAAGACTTGAGACCAAGGTCCTCATGGATAGTTCTGACAATTGTCATAGAGCCAACGTCCATTTCCTTGGCTATGGCCCTCATGCTCTTCCCAGGGTTTCCATCAATCTTCTCCTTGACATTTTTGACAAATTCTTCGCCTCTTACCCTGTCAGATCGACGCGAGTGCTTTTTCCTTGTAGCTATCCCCTCTTTGTTACTGTCGGCCTCATCAAACTGCTTCTTGACACGATAAATAGTGGTTTTGGGCAACTTAAGAAAATCCACTATCTCTTTGGGGCTCCTTCCGGCGCGCAGAGCAACGATGATGGCAGCTCGATTTTCAAATTCTCGGTTACTCTCCATCACTACACTGCGCACACATGTACTGTTGCATTTTACATGAATATGGCTACGTAATGAAAAAAAAAACAAGTTTTTAATCTCAAGTAGTTTTATGTTTTATGTCAAAGTTAGTCCCAATTTACCTGGTACACACTGTATATAAAATTGAATGTCTGTCTGTACTCTATAGATTCAAAAACCATACATCCAATCGCCGTGAAATTTTGGGATATTATTAGGTATATCACCGGGAAGGTTTTTGAAAAATAATTTCATGAATATCTTGAATATCCTTAGAGTTATTTGCAGATTTGTAGATTTAACTCGCAAGCAGCGCCCCCATTGTGACGATGATAACAAGTTTTCTTATCACTAAGTTTGTTATCTTAAAGATTATTTGAGCCCCTCAATGCAAAGATTGATTAACTCCATAAATAATCGGGAAAAAAAT
The DNA here is from genome assembly GCA_030710605.1 of Cordylochernes scorpioides. Taxonomy (NCBI): domain Eukaryota; kingdom Metazoa; phylum Arthropoda; class Arachnida; order Pseudoscorpiones; family Chernetidae; genus Cordylochernes; species Cordylochernes scorpioides. Next base: position 1,970,711 of record CP092872.1, read on the forward strand.
GTTTAATTTTTGTTGAAAGTCTAAAAATCTATATGTCATATAGATTTTTAGACTTTCAACAAAAATTAAACATTTTTTTTCCCGATTATTTATGGAGTTAATTAATCTGTGCATTGAGGGGCTCATTTATCAAAAGTAAGATTATCTCAGGATGACACGGCAATTTATTTGCGACAAGAATAATGATACAATTTTATTTATTCAACTTATCGAGTATTTCTCAAGGGACCGGAAAAAATGTTCACTAGATAAAACTATGATTTTCTAATGTAGAAAATTAGGAAAGACAAAATTCAGGATGACAAGGCACACAGGGACCGGGAAAAAATGTTCCCTTTATCGAGAGATTCAAATTTACGAGTTTCAAATTATCAAAATATATCTTTTTTATTTTTTAATAAGTTTTTAGAGAATTGTTTTAACAAATGTTCGCTAGACAAACCTTTACTCGGGTAAAACCCGGGCGAAGCCGAGTACGTTTTATAAGTTTAAAGAGAATTGTTTTAACAAATGTTCGTTAGACAAACATTCACTTGGGTAAAACCGGGCGAAGCCGGGCACATCCGCTAGTATATGAATATATTTTGAAAATATCATAAATAAATATTTTTATAAATATTTTATTTATTATATATATTCAATTTTATAAAATTTTAAAAATTCAAAAGATTTTCTCTGAATAAGGTTTCGCTGTTTCAGCTTCATCTTATTCAACACTGTTGTTAATATCAACAAGACCTATAAACAATTTATTTTTTTAACGGTCCAGTTTCATTGTGGTTAATTACATTTTATTTTGTTAGAAAAAAAACTAAATCTATTCAATAAAAAAAAAGCTTAAAAATCAAAAGCACTACTATTTTAAAAGAAGAAGGCAGAAATGAAACTATTTTTCGTGTTAATTTCGAATAACTGCATTTTTCGCTTGAAAAAGTTGATAGAAGAAGGGGCGGATGTAAACATGGAATATGAGATGGAGAAATCAGATTTTCCAGTTGTCCCCTTTGACTTAAGCTCAATCAAAAACGGCGATGATATTGAAGAATATAAATTCGATATTTTAACACCTCATCAAGACACCGCATTACATTTTGCTGCCACATTGGGCAACATAGACATCTGTAGATTGCTAATAGACAACGGTGCAAACATAAATGCCAAGAATTGGTATTTGGATACACCTTTAAACAAAGCTCTCCAATATGAACATTTGGACCTATTCCGTGACTTAATTAACGCTGGAGCAGACTATCACACAACTAACATCAGAGGCCAAACACTACTTATGCAGGCTGTTCAAAAAACGGATACAAACTTTACAAAAGAGTTGTTAAAATTGGGTGTTAATTTACATTATCAAGATTCGGAAGGGAAAACAGCATTGTTTTATTGTACAGCTAATATTAACTTTGAAAACTTTAAAATATTACTCGAAGCTGGTGCTGATATCAACCGTAAATATAAAAATAGTTCGCTATTACATCAGGCCTGCTATAGTGGAGGGTCCAGGGTAGTTGCATTGTTAATCAAAATGGGAACAAACGTTAATGAAAGACTTATATGTACCTATACTCCATTAATTAAAACATATTCCAATAGCTCAGATAAAGTAATGAAGCTATTGATACAAGCAGGTGCTATAATAGACGCCAGAGATAGCTATAAAGAGACTGCATTTGATAAAATGGTTGATTTTAACAAATTCACTTTAATGAAAACACTTCTTGAAGCTGGAACTGATGTAAATATGAAGTGTGGAAGAGGAAAAACACCATTTCATAGATTTGTCACTAGATGTATCAATAAAGGAGTAGGTTTAGATATTTGTTATTTGAGATCTCTTGAATTACTGCTCAAGTATCAAACTGATATAGATTTGATCAGAATTTTGAGGGACACAGATTACGCTGTGTCTTCAAGGCCAATCCTACGGCCAACAATAAAGTATTCTCTTCTTCTTGACCCGAAAAAAATAATTCCCAAATATATTCACTTGCCAAAATATCTATCTGTTTGGTGGGAAGACTGTCAACGTCAAGTTGTAAATATGCAAAGTCATTTTCTGGGCAGAACCAACATTACTCTGTACAGCTTCATAACAGAAAAGGATGTAAATAAGGTAGCTGATCTCCTGTCCAATAATCTTTCAGGTCTACGACAAGATATGGAATTGAACATGCCAAGGTATGCTAAAATATATCCTATCTATTATTCTAGAATTGAAGAAATCTTCACTGAAGGAATCAAGAAAGGAAAGCTACTAGCCAGATGCCTCTTTGTTGCCAAGAAAAGAAATTTTAAAAAAGCAAATAAATTTCTGTCGTTGAGGATGGTCAAGCAAATGTTCATCTGGGATATGGAAACCTTTGTCTGCTGAGTCAGATAATGACAAATATTTAATTCCATAAATGGTAGATTAAACTGGCGAAACCGCTGGGAGGGTTCACCACTGATGAGCCAGGCCCTCCCATTAATTTTTCCATTGCAATAAGGGCAGTAGATATTGTTTAATTTCAAAAATAATCTTACGCGTTGTTGTGTCTCTACAACTACTCCAGGTCACCGAGATCCACTAAGTCAGAGATAAAACCTTTATTGCTTCATAACACTAATATGACTGAAAATTTACAATTTAATGATACATATATATACATAAAAATAATTAACATACAAACAAACAAACACTATGCAAAACCTTATTTGCATATCTCGACAATTTATCTAAACATAACTATTGTTATGCAAAACACCACACGCGTCTAAAATAGTTTCGAATTTTTATAACAGATGGCGCGCTAGTGAATCATATTTCCATAAAATATAGACAGCTGTTAGTGCTAAAACACAATTAAAAATTGCTAATAAAATAATAAAAAGTCCTTTATAAATATAGAGACAAAGTATTCACAGGTATTTAAAATATTAATAATTAAATCTTGTTTAAAAAAAATAATGAACCAATCATAACCTTTGTTCACATCGCGCGTGACATCATGACCAATGAGAGGCTTTGTCTCAGATATGGCCAAATGTCGAGGACTCTCCCATAAAATTAATGAAATACATTTAGGGAAAGAATTTGATGGTTTTAATTGTGAAGTGTTCCATTTCTCCTATTAACTAATCATTTGTGGTAGAACATGTTGAGTATACATGGAATGTTAAAACAATAGTGGTTAATATAAGAAATGGAAGCATCAAAACACAAATATTTCTTTTAAACAAACTTTTCTACTGTCCTTACTGCGATGAAAAAATATTGGGAGGGCCTGGCTCATCAGTGGTGAACCCTCCCAGCGGTTTCGCCAATTTATTCTACCAGACCCTTACTTAAAGCTCTAATACTGTATTGGATCATTCTGCTTATATATTCTACAATGAAAATTGAAATCTCAGAAATGGTATTCAAGCAAACTATGGACATAAGCTTTTAGGACAGTAGAATTACATATAAATATTTGCATCAAGTAATGCTCTTCCGCAAACAATAAGTACAAGGCCAGTTAGGCTTAAATTAAATATTAAAATAGAGAAGTAAGATCTCTACAACATTAAACACATCAGAGAAAAGTGTGATGATGGTTATGAAGAGAAACTGGAAGCTTTATTTATTTTATAATAATTCTGGAAAATAACACCTAATCCAAATAATTTTTTAGTGTTTTACGTTTTGGCAATAACATTGTCACCATCATCAGACAAAAGAATAAATGAGAAAAAGGTACTTCAATTCCGGGCTAATTGGCCTTTGTGTAGGTCATCTAGCCCCAAAAATGAGAAAAAAATCACAGCAAGTTCTTAAATAGTACTGTTATCAAGTGTTTAAAGAAGATAACAGATAAGGAATTTTAATAACTTCTTAGGTCCATTGAAGTCTATCAAAAATGATAAAGCACAATTTGGATTATTTTTAATAACTTCTTATGTCCATTGAAGTTTATCAAAAATGATAAAGCACAATTTGGATTATTTTTAATAACTTCTTAGGTCCATTGAAGTCTTATCAAAAATGATAAAGCACAATTTGGATTATTTTTAATAACTTCTTAGGTCCATTGAAGTCTTATCAAAAATGATAAAGCACAATTTGGATTATTTTTAATAACTTCTTAGGTTCATTGAAGTCTTATCAAAAATGATAAAGCACAATTTGGATTATTTTTAATAAATTCTTAGGTTCATTGAAGTCTTATCAAAAATAATAAAGCACAATTTGGATTATTTTTAATAACTTCTTAGGTCTATTGAAGTCTATCAAAAATGATAAAGCACAATTTGGATTATTTTTAATAACTTCTTATGTCCATTGAAGTTTATCAAAAATGATAAAGCACAATTTGGATTATTTTTAATAACTTCTTAGGTCCATTGAAGTCTTATCAAAAATGATAAAGCACAATTTGGATTATTTTTAATAACTTCTTAGGTCCATTGAAGTCTGTCAAAAATGATAAAGCACAATTTGGATTATTTTTAATAACTTCTTAGGTCCATTGAAGTCTTATCAAAAATGATAAAGCACAATTTGGATTATTTTTAATAACTTCTTAGGTTCATTGAAGTCTTATCAAAAATGATAAAGCACAATTTGGATTATTTTTAATAACTTCTTAGGTCCATTGAAGTCTTTTTTAATGTTACAATGTTGTTGCTGAAACATCACACACTAATAAATTATTTGGATTAGGTCTTATTTTCTTGTATTATAATCCAAATTGTGCTTTATCATAATGAATTAATTATAATGCGATAATGTGCAATCTATATATAAGATATAGCTGTCACGTTATATTGGTGGTTCATCTTTAAGAATTAACAGCCAAGGATTAAAAGGTAGTTTGGAAATCCAGGTATCTTACCGGTGTAAACAACACTGTTCCATTATCTGCCAATGTCATATCGAAGAAAAATCCAAAACTGACATTACCCATGAGATAATGGTGAACCACATCTCATTGAAGACTTGTGCGAAGAGATTGTTCTATTTTAACAAAGCAGTTACCAAAATAATTCAAAATGACTTATCATCATTGTAATATTTTTCCTTTCATTGCCTTTATTTTTTATATTATGAATGCATATGAATGCAAATACTGTTAACAAGTTCTGTTTCAAATTTTTATAACATCTGTTCTTTATTCAAGAAAATTTGCATAAGATGAAAGATATAAATAAAGGCTTATATGTAAATATACCAGTGTTTTTTTTTTTTTAATTATTATTTTACTTTTTCTTTTCCTGGGATATATCTAAACTAATAGGTGTATGGGATTGTCTTAATTAGGTTTTTCTGTATATAAATTTCATTATTATCATTAAATATGATTATTTTTAGTTTTTACTTTTTAAATTCATTTGCATACTCCCTAGAAAATCCTTGTATAAGACTTTGCCTTAATAAAGACTTTTGTGTTTTGTGTGTGAAGTAGTTATGTGAATTTTCTGAAAATAGGTGAGCTATATAATGGTAATGTGAAAAATATTTGATTTATATTTAAAAAAAAAAAAGGATGTAAATGTATTGATTACACAGCTTTTATCAATGTTTGGTGCATCATCCTTTGGCATATATATACAAGCAGCAAAAACAGTGAGGCATACTGTCATACAGTTTTTATGGCTTCTTGTGGGATACTTGACCAAGCTATTTCAATTTTTTGACGAAGCTGTTGGAGATTACTTGGCTGTAAAGATTTCCAAATTTTCCTCCCCATCATGTCCCATACATGCTCAATTGGGGAAATATCTGGGGAACATGCGGGCCAGGGAAAGATGTCAACATTTAGAAGGAAGGTTTGTGAGATGTTGGCTGTATGTGGTTGGGTATTATCTTGTTGGAAAATGGAAATATTGGTCTGCTTAAGAAATGGTAGCACAACAAGTTATATCTCCAATGTAGAGCTGAGCGCAGTCATTGTACCTTGAATAAAGGGATCCTACTTTCATAGCTGATGTCACCCCACACCATGAAGCCATTGCTGTATGTCTTTCCACAGTACAGCCCTGTTGGAGTCTTTCTAGGGGCCTATGTCTAACATGTATTTTGCCGTCATGAGCGACCAAACTGAATCTGGATTCATCAGAAAAATGGCATTCTTGAGCCCAACAATGTCTCTCTTCATACCAGCTGAGCCTGTCACTCCTGTATCTGGCAGAGAGTGAGATTCTTAGTAAAGACCGGTGACTACAGAGTTCTGCTTAGATAAGATAGTTATTGATTGTGTTCAGAGATGGTCCCGGGGGGTCGGTGGAAGGATGGTCTAAACCGTTGGTTTTCGACCGCTACGACCCAATTCAATTCCCGCATTGGGCACTTTTTTCTAATTAAAAAAAAAAATGTCCCAATGGCTCCCAATTCATGCAAAAGTCCAACCCCATCAGCGAGTGCAAGTAACCAAATGGGGCTCTAGCACATTTGTAAGTGCAAAGTCTAACTGCTTTACACATGTGTAGACATGTGGTACACTTACAGTAAAAGCAGTCGCCTACTTCTACCCACCATGATTATCATGGCCTGTACCACGTGTACTAGGGATAAGCAAAAAAAGAGATGGTCCATTCTGCACATATAGAGCTGCTGTAATCATTGGTATAGTTATAAGAAATATAAAATATTTTTGATGTGTTTGATAATTGTTATATTAAAATTACTTTCTACTGTCCTTACTGCAATGATAAAATAATGGGAGGGCCTGGCTCATCAGTGGTGAACCCTCCCAGCGGTTTCGCCAGTTTATTTAACCATATCGCTGTAATATTGTATTTTGCTATTTTCCTTTTATACCGATACTTTTATCATTGCAGTAAAGGCAGTAGAAAATTGTTTTAATTTAAAAATAATTATATACATCATAAACAGTGTATATTCCAAGATAGTGGACATTGCTGCTGCTGTGATGGAGATGCATGGAGACATCTGAGGCCTTCATTGAACACAACAACAACAGTTTATATTCCAAGATAGTGGACATTGCTGCTGCTGTGATGGAGATGCATGGAGACATCTGAGGCCTTCATTGAACACAACAACAACAGTTTATATTCCAAGATAGTGGACATTGCTGCTGCTGTGATGGAGATGCATGGAGACATCTGAGGCCTTCATTGAACACAACTACAACAGTTTATATTCCAAGATAGTGGACATTGCTGCTGCTGTGATGGAGATGCATGGAGACATCTGAGGCCTTCATTGAACACAACAACAACAGTTTATATTCCAAGATAGTGGACATTGCTGCTGCTGTGATGGAGATGCATGGAGACATCTGAGGCCTTCATTGAACACAACTACAACAGTTTATATTCCAAGATAGTGGACATTGCTGCTGCTGTGATGGAGATGCATGGAGACATCTGAGGCCTTCATTGAACACAACAACAACAGTTTATATTTCTTATGACAGATGGTGCGTTAATTCACATATTGGTTCAGTCCTGTCTGCTACAACCATCCTCTCTCTGTTGTTACTCTAGGGCGACCTGAGCCTGGTTTTCTTGAACTTCCTCTGACCACTGAGACCTTCTTTTTTATCTCCATACTGGGTGAAGTAGAATGCGTCTGCCTTTGTCATTAAGACTGGGAGCACTACTCAGTGGTAGGCCGACTTAGCTCCAAAAGAAATGGCCGCCTCTGACATGAGGAACAGACGCCATGTGCAGTTGCTCCTAACATGGAGTACAAACGCTGCTCATCCTGTATTCCTGGATCAGGAGCCCTTACAGGGTACTATCAGCCGGGCCAACCTGAGTCCAGGTTTTTTTAGTGAGCTTGTTACTGCTCCCCCTCCTCCTTTTTCATCCGGGCTTGGGACAGGCAAGGGTGGAGTTACCACTGAGACTAAATCCTTACAGTACTTTGATTGCAGCCTACTTTCATAACAATTTCTCTAGTTGAAATTCCACCTTCCCTGATTCTACCTCATGTAAAATCAGAAATTAACTTGTCTATAGGACATTGGCATTCCACAGATTAAGGATGATCTTAAGAATTACAGAGGGTGTTCACACTTATAGGAAACGAGCGCCCGGTGTAAAAAAGGAACTATTACTTTATTTTAAAAAATCAACAACGTGGAATTCGAAATGGCTTAAGATAATTCTAACACGCAATACATTTCTTTTGTTATTAAAAAAAATTGCCCTTCAAATACAATAATTTCATAAGAGGTTATATTTTAGGACTTTCCAGAGCTAATCTTACCTATTTGGACATAATTAAAATATAAGTAAAAGATTTGAAGCGTACGAGGATACTTTTCTTTTAATCTTTAATAAAGATTCGAGCTTTCGGGCGAAAACAGCCCTTCTACAGGAACATTAGAAAAACAATTTCAAATAGTAACGTTTGTAAACAAATAAATGGTATCTCTATTTGGTCTTGTATTGCGCGAGTGAATCTCACACCCACGCGACTCAGACTATGATAAATTGATTAAATCAGCTAAGTTGAAACTTTCCAAAGTGAAATAAACTGGCAAAGGGCAACTATGGTACAAAATTTATGGAAATATTGCTTTATATGCGTCAGGGATCTCTATATGTTGGTTAATACTATTGTGTTTCAAAGAGAGCAACGCCTCGACGACTAATCTTTTGAATTTGCTGTTGATATTAGAGTAATATGCATGTGGGTGGGAAGTGTTAAAAGAATGTCCTGTTTGTCTAATATGTTGTACGTTATGGGACTTGGGTTCATTATTTCTAATGTTTCTGTGATGTTCGTCCATCCTGTCCTTGATTCGTCTGCCTGTTTCTCCTATGTATATGCTATTACAGTTTGAGCATTTCAATGAATATACGGAGTTTGTGAAAAAAGGTAGGGTAACGGGAAAGCTATTCCTGGTTATGGGATTTCTGATTATTGTTTCTAATTTGGGGGTGTTGGTGTAAAAGGTACGAATACCGTAGTTATTTTTTAGGAATCTAGAAATGTTGACACTATGAGTAGAGAATGGGATGGTGCATATGGATCTATAAACTTGGCTATTAAGGTGCTGTTGGGGATTATAAAAGTGTCTGAGTATGAAATTTTTTGGGTATCCAGAGTTCATCAGGTGATCAATTACATTTTGGGTTTCTGTTTGTTTGAATTCTTGCGAAGAACAGTGTGTGAAAATGCGTTTCGACAAGGTTTTTACGGTGTTAATCTTATGGCTAAGGGGGCAGTATGATGTGTAGTGTATATAAGAGGGATAGAAAGAGGGCTTATAGTAAACATTGGTTATGTATCTGCAATTCTGTCTTGTAATCAGAATGTCTAAAAAGGCTAGTGAACTATTGCTTTCTTTTTCTACTGTGAAAAGTATGTCAGGGTAAAGTGAATGCAAACAAGATGATATCAACATTTCTAAAAAAGGTATTTATAATATTATTCATGACAAAAATATCAAGTTTTTATTCAAAGCACCTACGGAGAAATGGACAAAAGATTATCACCCTATATCTGTGAGAACTCCTGCAAATGTCAAAAAAGTGAAAAAATATATATATTACAAAAGAAAATCCTATGCCACAAAGAGATATAGCCAAATTAATAGGAACATCAGCGTCAACAATAAATAAAATAATAAATAAAGATTTAGGTCTAAAAGCTACAAAAAAACATGCGGTTCACAAATTGTTTCAGAGCCATATTCGTCAGCGACACACTATCAGCAGATATTTTTATGAAAATTTCTTGGCTGCTGATAGATGGAAATTTATTGTTACATATGATGAAGCATGGGTATATTTAACCAATTGCGACATAAAAAGAGCTATATACTATCAAAAAAGGGTGGAAAAATCTAGGCCAATTTGGTTGAAGGAATGTGCCGAAAGTTACCCCAAAGGATTTATGGTGGCATGCGGTATATCATATGAAGGAAAATTAAAAATAAGAAAAGTTGAAAGAAATGCCAAAATAAACTCTGAGTACTATCAAAACAACATTTTAGAACCTATATTTTTAAATGATATTCCCTCTATCTATGGAAAACAGAGCAACAAAGTCTGGTTTCACCATGATAACGCCACAAGTCATACCTCATCTTCAATCCAAGCTTATTTGGAAGATCTAAGGCAAAGAACAGGAATCAACACTATTCCAAAGAACAGAACCATTGTAAAATCTCCTGATTTAGCCCCGATTGATTTTTGCATTTTTGGATGCCTTAAAAGAGCACTTGGAAAGAGACACCCTAGGACAATTGAAGGTCTCTGGAAAGTGGTAAAGGAAGAATGGAATCTTTTGAGTATGACCATGATCAGAAAGTGTCTACTATCGTGGAAAATCAGGTGCCGTTCTTTAAATAAACAAAAAAGCTTTCAAATAGAACATTTGAAAAATATCAAATATGGTGTTAATTTTTAATATTTGATAATAAAACTTGTTTCCTATAAGTGTGAACACCCTCTGTATAACAACAAGGTAATAAGACCAAATCCAAATAAATAAATAGTATGTGACGTTTCAGTAACAACGCTGTTACAGAAACGTCACATACTATTTATTTATTTGGATTTGGTCATATTACCTGTGTTTATAATCTATAATCCAAATTGTGCCTTATCAATCTTAAGAATTAAGAATTAAAAAATAAAGAGAAGACTAATCAGTGATACACTGATATCCTTCCATAAATAAACAAGGCTATTTTTTATATTCTAGTTACTGTTTCAGAAAATGATGTCCTTATTGAGTATGCAAATTTTCTAAAAATTTGATGAAGTTTTAATTAAAAAGGCATATATTGGATCAAAATATAATTTATTTTACCAATATTTCAGTTGGCTGAATGCCAACCTTTTACAAGGTATTATAACATTTTAATTTGTGTCAACAAAAAACTCGGCGACACATAATGTCAATAGACCTTAGTAACAACGATGTTACTGAAACATCACACACTTAATTGATTTGGTCTTATTACCTTGTAGTTCTAATCTATAATCCAAATTGTACATTATCAGTAGAACAAAAACTTCGATTCCAATACATGAATATCAACTCCGCCCTTGCCGGTCCCAAGCCTGGATGAAACAGGAGGAGGGGGAGCAGTAACAAGCTCACTAAAAAACCTGGGCTCAGCTGGCCCGGCTGATAGTACCCTGTTAGGCTCCTAATCCAGGATGAGCAGCGTTTGTGCTCCATGTTAGGAGCGGCTGCACATGGCGTCTGTTCCTCATGTCAGAGGCGCCATTTATTTTGGAGCTAAGTCGGCCCTGCCACTGAGTAGTGCTCCCAGTCTTAATGACAAAGGCAGACGCATTCTACTTCACCCAGTGTGGAGATAAGAAAGAAGAAGACATGAATATCTTTTTAAAATCAGAAAATTTGGTCCAATTATTACAAGAAAATATGAAACAACGCTATGATAAACATGCAAAAGAAATAAATAGTCTAACCCCTTTAATTCCACACCCAGAGTTTAAAGTTAGTTAGAAGATTTTATCGCAACATTCATTTCTAGTGGACATTTTATAACACCAAATATATAGAATTAAAATAATAATTTTAGAAAAAAAAAAGATGTTGTAATATAAACACAAGGTAATAAGACCACAAATCCAAATAAATAAATTATTACCTTGTGTTTATAATCCAAACCTTGCCTTATCATATTGTAATATATTTGAATTAATAATGTGAATTGATGCCATTGGACTTTTTTTTCTTCAGAATTTCCATGATCAACTTTTAGCGATGGATAAAATTGCATTAATACATTTTTAAACAAAGGAAAAATTACAAATATTTTAATCTAAGTGAATAAATGCAAGGTGGAAAAATAATTAATAATTTGATATTATTTATTTTTTATAATTGTTGTTTTTGTTGTGTCCAATGAAGAGCCTCAGATGTCTCCATACATCTCTATCACAGCAATGTTCTCTATCTTGGGTGTGTAAAGCTGCTGCTCTGGGTCCATGTTAATTTTCTGCAAGGCTGCGGCCATTGCTGGGCATAAGAATATGTGGGTAGATGTTAGTTCCACACCAGGGCAGTTGTCCTGTAGGTTCTTGTGTCATCTGGATGTATTGTCATTACTTTATTTTTTATTTTTTTATAGTGTTTTGTTCCAAGTCTTGTTATAGTTTTTTCAGTTTTCTCAGAGAGTTTATTTCACACATTTGATCTTTTCTTATATTTTGTTCAATTTTAATCTCTTTAATATCATAATTTCATGGTATACATTTTGTAGGTAATTGCAAAATTTTTAAACTATTGTTGGTTGGAGTTATAAATGTAATAATTTTGGATTTCAAGGATTTATTTTAAACTGTCAATGTCTAATGATAAAAAGAATTTGTATATTTAAGAGTATTATTATAGTACTCTCTTTGGTTGTTTAAAAATTTAATTTTTCCATTAAAAAATATATTTAGGTAGTTTGTATTGTATTATTTGATAGGCACAATTTGGATTATAGATTATAAACATTAATAAGACCAAATCCAAATAAATAGTGTGTGACGTTTCAGTAACAGTGTTGTTGCATCTTCAGACATTCAGTACTTTTGTCTGAAGATGGTAACAACGCTGTTACCGAAACGTCACAATTTATTTATTTGGTCTTATTACCTTGTATTGTATTATTTATTATTACCACAGTTGCAAACAAGACACGCTATATCTGATCTGGATAATTGTGCGTGAAACTATTTACAATAATTGTAGTAGAGTAGGTAACAGAATTGTCAAAAATTTACAGCTTTCACTTGTTTGCTGGTGGTGTTTTTAAATAAATCCAAATCTTCAATAATTGATTTGATAGAATGTTGTTGTAGGTATGTTTAATAAGTGGCATGTATTTATAGTCTTTGTGTAACACAAAGTACCGAAACGTCACACACTATTTATTTATTTGGATTTGGTCTTATTACCTTGTGTTTATAATCTATAATCCAAATTGTGCCTTATCATAGCCTTTGTGTGTTTATAGTACATTTTGTAATTCTTTGTTTAAGAAGAATGTGAAGTTATATAATACAATTTAAGATATAAGAGATATTTGTAAAGTTAAAATATACGAGGTTTGTTTTTTGATATTTAATAAATAATTTGTTAAATTAAAAAAAAAAAAAAGTCTATCAGAGCTTTGGCAGTTATGCATCACATACTGGGTTTAAAAAGAATATGCATAAAGACTCTCCTTAAAGAAGTGTTTATAGAAAAGAGCAAAGACACAACCATATTTATTTTCCCATAATTAAATACAAGCAATGATAAAGAAAGATATTTTTTCTATCTTCTCTCATGAAGTGAGATTTGATTTTTATTTTATGGTATTAAAGCTTATACTAATGACAATATCTAGTATAAAATTAATGAATTTCAATGTATAAAAGTATAACCCCGTTAATTCGACACACTATAATTTGACCTTTTTTTAATTTATCGACCTCCAGCCTAATAAATAACAAACGTCGATTCAATCAGACGATAATTCGACCTAATTTTAAAATTAATTTTCGACATCATTAGATATTCCTTGTTTAATTACAAATTTATTTCCAAAAATATGATACTTTGGCATGTGCGGCACAACGACCGAAATTTTCGTATTCGCACCGTGGTAAAAAATTATTACAATGTGTCGCTAAATCGGGGTCGATTTGGCCGCGCTTTGTTTACTCCTGGACGATATAGGCCTAACTTAAGCGGTCGTAAATAAAGAGACTTCTTAGAGTAAAATAAAAATTTCAGCTATTTCTTTATTTTCTAAATTTTTCGTTTTCTTCGCATTACATTTATTCATTTAGTTTAAAATAGCATTTTTAATTTTTCCTTTGTTAAAAAATGCATTAATGCAGTTTTAGCCATTCCTAAAAGTTTATCATCAGAAATATTCTATAAAAAAAATAATATTAAATAAATAAAGTCCCAATGGTATCACAATTCACATTATTAATTAAAATATATTACAACAGTATTTTCTAACTTTAATTCAACAAAAGGATCTGATCTCTTGGGCGTCTAATTAAAGAGGTACAATATATGTAAAAAAGTAAAAGGTATATTTTGGATCTAAAAAAAAAAATAAAATAAAACATTTTATTATATACATTATTATATATATTTACGTAGGTTGTTTCAAAAGTAATGCCTTTTTGGCCATAACTCGAAAAGTACTAAATATTTTTAGTTCAATTTTTGTACATTATTATGTTAGACTAAAAAAAAAAAAAGACATTAAAAATGTACTATGTACAGTTTGACTCATAGTGGTTGCATAGAGATCCCTTGCCGGCAATAAATCTGCCCACACCTACCTCGGCCATTAAGTATGTGTCATTAAGAGACAATAAGGACCAAGTAGCGCGCTGCACTATAAGGTCATTAAGCATTTGAGAGTAGAACCATTTTGTATTATTTCTATTTTAACCAATACATGGAATTGCCTTGGTTTCTCATTGGAGAGAGGTTGGGAGTGAGCGAGGAATTATTTTGTTGAGATTGCTTGGTGTGACACTCTTGTAAACCACATACAACACACGAAAACACAATACAGACAACAAAGCTACGCAAATACACACAAGACATAGAACAAAAATGCGCAGCCAAATATACACCATACAAAAACACAAACAACAACATACACAAAACGTACAGCTACATAAACAAATACAACACACAAGCAACACAACAAAACATAAAATAACAAACAACAACGCACAATAAAACACAACCAAACATACAGAAATAACAAACACAGTGTAACAACATGCGCAAAATACACAAACACACCTACCACTACATAAACCAGCATTATATTCATATGTGAATTTTTAATAGGCATTGAATTTAGAGATTTGGCACTTTTATTTAAAAACCGTGTACATGTGTAAAGAGGTGTTGAAGTAAAACAAAAAATATTTAAGTTGCAGCGGCTATCTCCGCCATAGCTGCTATTGGCGCAAGGTGTAGGTGGGCATGTCCATTTGGTCTGTTTTCCTCTTCTGGATCACACCAGCAGGAATGTCATCAGTTTTGGACAGAGGAAATATATGCATTTTATTACTAAAGATGGCATGTTCCACTTATTCAAACAACAGAGAGAGAGAGGAGGGGGGTTACCTTGAAGATGACGAAGATGAAGGACGACGCCACCATCACCAGTCCGAATACTATGAGACAGTACAGAACGATGGTGACAATCCGGACCTTGGTGTCGAGCATGCCACGGATCTCGTCGACCAGCTCGTCGGTCAACTCGGCGCGCTGTCGCACATCACATCAGACTGTGTCCACAACCTGATCAATTTTTGTCTCTTCCAACAGACCAGCAACAATCGGCACTTCGGGTAAAACCGAACTTTCTGTGGTTGAAATTTTATATAAAGAAAGGAAAACATTTAAGTGCGCAATTTTCTTTTAAACATAAAACACACTTTTACTGTTCTTACTGAAATGAAAAATATATTGGGAGGGCCTGTCTTATCAGTTGTGAACCCTCCCAGCGGTTTCGCCAATTTAAACTACCAGACCGTTTTTTTTAGAGCTCTAATACTGTATTGGTCCATTCTGCTTATATATGCTGCACTGAAGAGTGGAATCTTAGAAATGGGATTCAACTAAACTATGGGTATTCGTAGTGAAGAGAGCACTCAGAGTAACGTTCCTTCCTACCTCGTTCATCCACAGGATGGGGTAGATCCTAGGAATGACGTTCTTCAGACCACTGACACACACTCCGTTGTCACACTGTGTCGCGCCATATGTCCGCTCTACTCACTCGAAGACTTTACCCCCCATCGACCTGGTAGTCGAAGCTGACCTGGACCCTCTTGTTGAGCCGCATGGGGATGCCAAGTCTCTGCAGACCCCATGAACATGATGATTTAACATGTGAAACAGATGTGCTATAACATGGGAAATATATATGTAAATATGTAAAACAGATATGCGAATATGTAGAACAGATATGTGAGAATATGTAGAGCATATATGCTAATTTGTAAAATGGATAAACGAATATGTGTGTGAATCTGTAGACAAATGTTTGAACAGGGAAAATAGATGTGCGAGTATTTGAAGTAGAATTGCAAACATGGAGCACATAATTGCAAACATGTAAAATCCATGTGCGAACATCTCAAACCCATGTGCGAACACCTAAAACCCATGTGAAAATACCTTGAACCCATGTGCGAACACCTAAAACTTATGTGCGAACACCTAAAATAGATGTGAGAACATGTGAAACAACTGTGTGAGCCAAAAGAAGAGGTGCAGTGATTACCGGCTCAATGTCCAGGAACATCTCGTGTTTATTGATGTCAGGCTTGAGGCCGTCCACCTGGGCGATGTTGCTGCAGTCCCCGCTGTAGAAGTGGGGCAAGGAGGCCACCAGCGGGATCTCTGCACATGCATATGATGGACCAAAATAGCTCAATATTCATTCAAACTGGTCACTTCTTCCGTTAAAATAGACGTCAAAACTAAACTTAACCATCCATGCAAACTAGCGAATTCAGATCGGTGACGAATTCACAACAACAGCTTTGGTAAACTGAGAGCGTCTACTAGGAGAGACCATGGGAACAAATGGAATCACCACAATCTGCCAAAGAGGTGTTTAGCTGGTAAAGTGGATAGGCAAAAGTTATAGCCAAAATACTTGTAGATGGAAAACTTTGGCAGATTCTGAAGATTCCATTAGATCCCTTGTGGATCTCTTTTAATAAGTCCGCCCTGGATTGACGAGGGCCATTAGCCCGAAACCATGGTCTCCAGGTGGACGCTTCTCAGTTTGTCAAAAATGGTGTTGTGGGTTTGTCACCGACCAGAGACTGCTAGTTTGAGACGACGGTCAATAGATGGCGTCTTGTTTTAACGTTTAATTTAACGGGAAAGGCGACCTTTATCTTTATAGATCACAATATCTTTCCGGCAAAATTTCCATCTATAATTTGGCCTAGCCACTTTGCCAGCTAAACACCTCTTTGGCGGATTGTGAATATTACATTATATCCCGTGTGGATCTCATGGAATACGTCCGCCCTAGACTGACGAGGGCTATTATCCCGAAACCATGGTCAGGAGGACGCTTCTCAGTTTGCCAAAACTAGTCTTGTGGCTTTGTCTTCGATCAGAGGTCGCTAGTTTGTGGAGACGGTCAATAGATGGCGTCTAGTTTTGACGTTTATTTTGGCGGGAGAGGCGACCTTCATTTTTATAGATGAGGAGTTGTATTATAAAACGTATGTAAAACTGGTGGTTGTACTCACTGGCCTTGCACATGCCGATGTCAAAAAGACCTTCCTTTTTGAGGGCGCAATTCTGCCCAGGATTGCAGAAACATTTGTTCTCTGGGAGGTTCGGCTGGAGCACATTTCGGTCCATGGTGTAACGTAGGACCTTGAATCCCTTGAAGTCTTCGTGGCGATTGTAGGACAGTTTCAGAGACCTGGCACCACACCAAATCTCTGACATCTCATGGCTAGCAGTATTCTTTATTAAACATTTTTCATATAGTTTTGCGTCATCAAGCACTTATGGCCTTAAATACCCATTCTTCGATTTTTCAGGAAACCTCTAGGATCAACATTTTGGTCGTTGAGGTACAGCCGTTGAGTTGACTTTTCTTGATTTATCAAAAAAAAAAAAAAAAAAAAAGATATTTGGCTAACATTCCGTAATAAAAAATTAACGATTAGTTAATATTTATACCTACAGATGGCGCAAACCAATTAGTTGCACAATCAGGAGATGACGTTTTCTATTCAACCACCTGATCACTTTTGTACGATATTTCTCCATATTGTATTCTCTATCAAACATCAGGCAAACTAACGGGCCAAACGAAATGACTATTAGGCAAGAATTTTTTTCCAAATAAAACATACCTTCTATTGGCCTTTCTGCGATAAAAGATATAAGAGCCTGGCTCATCAGTGGAGAACCTACCAGCAGTTTCGCCAGCTTAATCAATCATACCTTTTTTTTAGAGAATTAATACTGTATCCGACGCTTCATTAAAAAAAAAAGAAACTTGATAGATTCATTTTGGGAATTCACTTTCATCGTATTCCAGGTTGGAACCTATCATTCGCCAAATTGGTTTTGAAGATAATCTCATATTGAAAGAATCCAACCCAACCATGATGTACACAAAGCCCAAACATAAAAATAATATTTTATGATTTATGTAAAAAATAAACACATTGCTAAAAATTAGTTGTTATATATTTTATGTTATTTGTTGGGGAAAGTCTATTTTTATATTGAATCGCTCTACAAACATTTGGATGATAACAAAAAAAAAAAAAAAACTTCCAAGACTCTATGGAGAGTCCATAGCAAGAACACGTCATATCCATGTCAGGAGCAACAATCTGTACAAGCTATGGGTCACAGTTCCATAGGGAACCATATATGTAACATAATATTTTTTCTTGGAATTAAATATACTTACGCCCGTATATAAATGTTTTTATTATCTCGACGTTTCGACAAAAATCTTTTGCCTTCGTCAGGAACAAATAAATAAATAGTTATGTTTCATAGTCATAGTCATTTGTTAATGACGAAGACAAAAGATTTTTCGTCGAAACGTCGAGATAATAAAAAAGATTTACTGGGCTAAATGTCTTTAATTCTATGAATGCAGGCAGACAATGAACAGCTCAGAGATCGGCCGGCAACACGGTGGCCCCGCCTCACCTGACGGCTTAGCGACGTGCCAACCAATCAGGGGGCGCGCGCGAAAGAACCCAGATTTGAACTACGGCTCGAGTAAATAAACATCTTTTGATTTAATCTTATCGAATGTTCGAATATTCATTTATTGCGAACATACAATACAACAATATTTTGTATCCAATCAACAGATTTGATATTTTGTCTATGTTATGGTACAGTACCTGCAGACATCTTGGGAGAAGACGTAAACATCGTCCTCTTTGGTGAGGTGAGGTGGGAAAACTGTGCCGTCTGCCACACACCAATTTCACAGCATGTTTGGTGAGAAACCATAAATCATCTACTTTACAAGCATACCTTAGTATGGCTCATCAGTGGTGAACCCTCCCAGCGGTTTCGCCAGTTTAATCTACCATACTGCTGTAATATTGCATTTGGATGTTTTCCTTTTATACCGAAACCGCTGGAAAGGTTCACAACTGATGAGCCAGGCTCTCCCATTATTTTACCATTGCAGTAAAGGCAGTAGAAAATTGTTTTATTTCAAAATCGTTTCAAAATAGTTTAAATTTCTTACACCAGATGGCGCGCCTCTAGGATGTCAACTATCGAGTTTCCAGTCGTTTTCTTACGGAAGACTTCAAGACAAGTTCCGGTAAAATTGGGATTCAAGTTTGTCATGAAACGTTCAAACAACAAACTTACCTGAGCCATTGTAAGCATTGCAGTTAGCGTCATTCCAAATAGGATCGTAGCTCGGCCTGGAACATACACGGGGTATCAGGTGGGTTTGTTTCCACAGTTCCTCCCTCCACTTTCGTTTATTTTCCCAATGGTACGGCTTTGTTGGTGGTATAGTACAGCGCCTCGCAAATTAAAATAAAATCCAAATGTAAAAATAGGGAATATGTAAATTAATTAAAATGACTAATAATAGTTACCTCAAGTTATGTATGTAAATTCAAATATCGGAGAAACATCTAAAAGTAAAGTAATATCTCCGTTAGTTAATCCAAGTAAATAAAAGACGCGGTAAAATAAGGTGCTCCATGTGTATATTGAACAATTTGGAACGCCATCTCTTATGAATTTCAAGTCAGTTGGGATAATTAAAAAACATTTTAATTAGTTGTTTTCTAATTTAATTGGTCGGAATTTGGGTCTGTCGGGATTACGTCTTTGTCGGGATTTTGGTCTGTCGGGATTACGTACTTGTCGGGTTTTTGGTCTGTTGGTTAGTTGGGATTTTTGACTGTCGGGATTCTGGTCAGTTGTGACTTAGGTCGGCTGGGATTTTGGTATTTTTGGATTTTGGTCTGTTGGGATTTTGGTGTGTTGGGATTTAGGTCTGTTGGGATTTTGGTCTTTTTGAATTTTGGTCTGTTGGGATTTTGGTGTGTTGGGATTTTGGTGTGTTGGGATTTTGGTCTGTTGGGATTTAGGTCTGTTGGGATTTTTGTCTGTCGGGATTTTGGTCTGTTGGAATTTGGTCTGTTGGGATTTAGGTCTGTTTGGATTTTAGACTTTTTGGATTTTGGTCTGTTTGGATTTTGGTCTTTTTGGATTTTGGTCTGTTGGAATTTTGGTCTTTTTGGATTTTGGCCTGTTGGGATTTTGGTCAGTTTGAATTTTGGTCTTTTGGATTTTGGTCTGTTTGGATTTTGGTCTTTTTGAATTTTGGTCTGTTGGGATTTTGGCCTTTTTGGATTTTGGTCTGTTGGAATATTGGTATTTTGGGTTTTGGTCTGTTGGGATTTTGGTGTGTTGGGATTTTGGTCTTTTTGGATTTTGGTCTGTTGGGATTTTGGTCTTTTTGGATTTTGGTGTGTTGGGATTTTGGTGTGTTGGGATTTTGATGTGTTGGGATTTAGGTCTGTTGGGATTTTTGTCTGCCGGGATTTTGGTCTGTTTGGAATTTGGTCTGTTGGGATTTTGGTCTGTTTGGATTTTGGTCTTTTTGGATTTTGGTCTCTTTGGATTTTGATCTTTTTGGATTTTGGTCTGTTGGGATTTTGTTCTTTTTGGATTTTGGTCTGTTGGGATTTTGGTCTTTTTGGATTTTGGTCTGTTGGGATTTTGGTGTGTTGGAATTTAGTTCTGTTGGGATTTTGGTCTGTCGGAATTTTGGTCTTTTTGGAATTTATTATGTTGGAATTTTGGTCTGTTGGGATTTAGGCCTGTTGGAATTTTGGTATTTTTAGTTTTTTGGTCTGTCGGGATTTTGGTCTGTTGGGATTTTGGTGTGTTGGGATTTTGGTGTGTTGGGATTTTTGTCTGACAGGATTTTGGTCTGTTTGGAATTTGGTCTGTTGGGATTTAGGTCTGTTTGGATATTAGTCTTTTTGGATTTTGGTCTGTTTGGATTTTGGTCTGTTGGGATTTTGCTCTTTTTGGATTTTGGTCTGTTGGGATTTTGGTCTTTTTGGATTTTGGTCTGTTTGGATTTTGGTCTGTTGGGATTTTGGTGTGTTGGAATTTAGGTCTGTTGGGATTTTTGTCTGTCGGGATTTTGGTCTGTTTGGAATTTGGTCTGTTGGGATTTTGGTCTGTTTGGAATTTGGTCAGTTGGGAATTTGGTCTGTCGGGATTTTTGTCGGGATTTTGGTCTGTTGGTATTTTGGTGTGTTGGGATTTTGATGTGTTGGGATTTAGGTCTGTTGGGATTTTTGTCTGCCGGGAATTCTGGTCTGTTTGGAATTTGGTCTGTTGGGATTTTGGTCTGTTTGGATTTTGGTCTTTTTGGATTTTGGTCTGTTTGGATTTTGATCTTTTTGGATTTTGGTCTGTTGGGATTTTGGTCTTTTTGGATTTTGGTCTGTTGGGATTTTGGTCTTTTGGATTTTGGTCTGTTGGAATTTTGGTGTGTTGGAATTTAGTTCTTTTGGGATTTTGGTCTGTCGGGATTTTGGTCTTTTTGGAATTTGGTATGTTGGAATTTTGGTCTGTTGGAATTTTGGTATTTTTAGTTTTTTGGTCTGTCGGGATTTTGGTCTGTTGGGATTTTGGTCTTTTGGGATTTTGGTCTGTCGGGATTTAGGTCTGTTAGATTTTGGTCTTTTTGGAATTTGGTCTGTTGGGATTTTGGTCTGTCGGGATTTAGGTCTATTGGAATTTTGGTCTGTTGGGATTTTGGTCTCTTTGGATTTTGGTCTGTTTGGATTTTGGTCTGTCGGGATTTTGGTCTGTTGGGATTTTGGTCTGTTGGGATTTTGGTCTTTTTGGATTTTGGTCTGTTGGAATTTTGGTATTTTTGGATTTTGGTATTTTTGGATTTTGGTCTGTTGGGATTTTGGCCTTTTTGGATTTTGGTCTGTTGGAATTTTGGTATTTTGGGTTTTGGTCTGTTGGAATTTTGGTGTGTTGGGATTTTGGTCTTTTTGGATTTTGGTCTGTTGGGATTTTGGTCTTTTTGGATTTTGGTGTGTTGGGATTTTGGTGTGTTGGGATTTTGATGTGTTGGGATTTAGGTCTGTTGGGATTTTTGTCTGCCGGGATTTTGGTCTGTTTGGAATTTGGTCTGTTGGGATTTTGGTCTGTTTGGATTTTGGTCTTTTTGGATTTTGGTCTCTTTGGATTTTGATCTTTTTGGATTTTGGTCTGTTGGGATTTTGGTCTTTTTGGATTTTGGTCTGTTGGGATTTTGGTCTTTTTGGATTTTGGTCTGTTGGGATTTTGGTGTGTTGGAATTTAGTTCTGTTGGGATTTTGGTCTGTCGGAATTTTGGTCTTTTTGGAATTTATTATGTTGGAATTTTGGTCTGTTGGGATTTAGGCCTGTTGGAATTTTGGTATTTTTAGTTTTTTGGTCTGTCGGGATTTTGGTCTTTTTGGATTTTGGTCTGTTGGAATTTTGGTATTTTTGGATTTTGGTATTTTTGGATTTTGGTCTGTTGGGATTTTGGCCCTTTTTGGATTTTGGTCTGTTGGAATTTTGGTATTTTGGGTTTTGGTCTGTTGGAATTTTGGTGTGTTGGGATTTTGGTCTTTTTGGATTTTGGTCTGTTGGGATTTTGGTCTTTTTGGATTTTGGTGTGTTGGGATTTTGGTGTGTTGGGATTTTGATGTGTTGGGATTTAGGTCTGTTGGGATTTTTGTCTGCCGGGATTTTGGTCTGTTTGGAATTTGGTCTGTTGGGATTTTGGTCTGTTTGGATTTTGGTCTTTTTGGATTTTGGTCTCTTTGGATTTTGATCTTTTTGGATTTTGGTCTGTTGGGATTTTGGTCTTTTTGGATTTTGGTCTGTTGGGATTTTGGTCTTTTTGGATTTTGGTCTGTTGGGATTTTGGTGTGTTGGAATTTAGTTCTGTTGGGATTTTGGTCTGTCGGAATTTTGGTCTTTTTGGAATTTATTATGTTGGAATTTTGGTCTGTTGGGATTTAGGCCTGTTGGAATTTTGGTATTTTTAGTTTTTTGGTCTGTCGGGATTTTGGTCTGTTGGGATTTTGGTGTGTTGGGATTTTGGTGTGTTGGGATTTTTGTCTGACGGGATTTTGGTCTGTTTGGAATTTGGTCTGTTGGGATTTAGGTCTGTTTGGATTTTGGTCTTTTTGGATTTTGGTCTGTTTGGATTTTGGTCTGTTGGGATTTTGCTCTTTTTGGATTTTGGTCTGTTGGGATTTTGGTCTTTTTGGATTTTGGTCTGTTTGGATTTTGGTCTGTTGGGATTTTGGTGTGTTGGAATTTAGGTCTGTTGGGATTTTTGTCTGTCGGGATTTTGGTCTGTTTGGAATTTGGTCTGTTGGGATTTTGGTCTGTTTGGATTTTGGTCTGTTGGGAATTTGGTCTGTCGGGATTTTTGTCGGGATTTTGGTCTGTTGGTATTTTGGTGTGTTGGGATTTTGATGTGTTGGGATTTAGGTCTGTTGGGATTTTTGTCTGCCGGGAATTCTGGTCTGTTTGGAATTTGGTCTGTTGGGATTTTGGTCTGTTTGGATTTTGGTCTTTTTGGATTTTGGTCTGTTTGGATTTTGATCTTTTTGGATTTTGGTCTGTTGGGATTTTGGTCTTTTTGGATTTTGGTCTGTTGGGATTTTGGTCTTTTGGATTTTGGTCTGTTGGAATTTTGGTGTGTTGGAATTTAGTTCTTTTGGGATTTTGGTCTGTCGGGATTTTGGTCTTTTTGGAATTTGGTATGTTGGAATTTTGGTCTGTTGGAATTTTGGTATTTTTAGTTTTTTGGTCTGTCGGGATTTTGGTCTGTTGGGATTTTGGTCTTTTGGGATTTTGGTCTGTCGGGATTTAGGTCTGTTGGGATTTTGGTCTTTTTGGAATTTGGTCTGTTGGGATTTTGGTCTGTCGGGATTTAGGTCTGTTGGGATTTTGGTCTGTTGGGATTTTGGTCTTTTTGGATTTTGGTCTGTTGGAATTTTGGTATTTTTGGATTTTGGTATTTTTGGATTTTGGTCTGTTTGGATTTTGGTCTGTCGGGATTTTGGTCTGTTGGGATTTAGGTCTGTTGGGAGTTTGATCTTTTTGGATTTTGGTCTGTTGGAATTTTGGTCTGTTGGGATTTAGGTCTGTTGGGATTTTGGTCTTTTTGGATTTTGGTCTGTTGGGATTTTGGTCTTTTTGGATTTTGGTCTTTTTGGATTTTGGTCTGTTGGGATTTTGGTCTGTTTGGATTTTGGTCTATTGGGATTTTGGTCTGTTTGGATTTTGGTCTGTTGGGATTTTGGTCTGTTGGGATTTTAGTCTGTTTGGATTTTGGTCTGTTGGGATTTTGGTCTGTTGTGACTAGGTCTTTTGGGATTCTGGTCTGTTGTGACTTAGGTCTGTTGTGACTTGGGTCTGTTGGGATTTTGACTGTCGTGCTTTTTATCTCCCGACCCGTTTACTCGTGTTTTTAAATATTTATAATCTAGAGAATTTTCAGATAATAAATTTGTTATTTCTGTTGGCACTAATGTGTTGTGATAGAAATGGTTACGTCTAACTTATATAGTCTTCTGCTATTGGCTTGTCATTTTTTCTATCATTTTATCCTTGTCTTAAAGCATGAAGAAATTCTGGGCTTTTTGATTTGCCTTAAAAATAAGTTTTTAAGTTCCTTCCTTATTGCTGGGGATAGCATATACAAGGGTGGATCAATAAAAAACGATAAAGGTAAAAAAAAAGTGCAAACTAAAATACAATTTTATTTTTCAATTCTTTACATAACCCCCTCCTTTTTCTATACACTTCTTCCAAAGGTCAGGTAGCTTGTAAATTCCCTTCAAGAAAAAATCTTGTGCGTGTTGGGCAAGCCATCCATGCACCGCATTTTTAACCTCTTCATCAGTCTTGAAAGTCATGCTCCTTGAAAACCTTTTAAAGTGTCCAAATACATAAAAATCACTCGGGGCTAAATATGGAGAGTAAGGGGGGATGGGTTAGAACTTTAAAATTTAATTTATTGATGGTTTCAATGGTGATATTTTCCACGTGGGGCCGAGCATTATCATGCTGTAGGCAAACACCTTTTTTCAGCAAACCACGCCTTTTGGAACGAATTTTTGGCTTTAATATTTTTACAAGGAGCTCAGAATAAACTATGCTACTAAGTGTTTGGCCTTTGGGAAGATAATCTTCTAATATGCATCCTTTACTGTCTCAAAAAATAGTCAAGAGTACTTTTACAGCAGAAGCTGTTATCCTTGGCTTCTTTGGTGTTGGTGAACCCTTGTGATGCCATTCTGCCCTTGATCTTTTAGAGTCAGGAATGTGATGGTGTATCCATGATTCATCTCCTGTCACTATTATATCAAGAAAACCTCCACCCTCAATTTCATAACGCTCTAAAAGCTCTTTACAAGCGTTAAGACGTTTTTCCTTTATTTCCTTTGTGAGCAGCCGAGGCAACCATCTTGCGCAAATTTTTCCCTACTTTAAATGTTTTGTAATAATTTTTTAACACGACCATATCTATGGTTAAGTTCGGCAGAAATAACTCTAATGCTAATGTGACGATCGTTCTGTATCATCTCGTCAATGGCCCAGGTGGTTGCATCATCGCTAACCTTGACCGGGGCGCCAGGTCGCGTCATCCAAACTTTCTATGCCGCTTTTGAATTTTCTAACCCATTCAAAAATTCGATTTTGAGATAAACATTTATCACCGTAAACAGCTCTAATTCTGGAGTAAATTTCAAATGGTTCAACTTCTTCATGATAAAGAAAACGTATTGCTGCTCGCGTTTCATACTTGGTGCAACTGTTTGTTTTGGTCGCCATTTTTATTTAAAAAAAAAAAATGGCGCCAGATGGTTTCTTGAGATTTTTAAAAAATATATAACAACAGAGTTCAATTTAAATGGGTATACATATATACATTTGTTTCCTTCTTTATTTTTCCCATTAAACTTTTATCGCTTTTATTGATCCACCCTAGTATATTAAATTATATATAATATATATTGTGTGTGAGAGAAAAATCTAATATATTATTATCTATTAAAGTGTTAAACCCCTCTATGGTGAACCACAATGGGATTGAATTTGTGGTTCACTATAGATGTGGTTAATTATAGCCATAGTTAACTGTATTATAAAATAAAATTTGGGATTATTTAAGGTTCGTTGTAAGGGAAGGTTTGCTATATCTCAGGTTCGTTTTAGCGAGGTTTTACTGTAGATAAATTTGATCAAAAGGCTTTCAAAAGAGATTGTTAAAGCAAGAATCCAGAGCGACAGTTGAAAGTAAGGGAGTGAGTAGAGTAGATACAGCTATGGAGTTACACAAGACAGTTTGTAGATACGTTTTTCGGTAGATCTTGCCGGTGCGGTCCCAATAGATGATGTGACCGACATTTTCTACGTTGTCGGCCCCCGTCTCCATGATGTAGTTGTCTACGGAGTAATTGGTCGGTTTCTCCATCGAGTAGTTCGCCCTGCACGACATTCCTTTATTCCAATTTATGTCCCCATAGAGCTGGCGACATACATGTATGCTTCTATATACATTTTTACAATAATTTTAGGCCGTAAAATCTGCTCATAATAAATATTAACAAGGAGAGAAGAAAGAAAAAAAAAGGAAACATTTTTATCAAAAAAATATTTCAAAAAAATATCAGTTCATTTAATCATTATTATATAAGGAGGAAGCATATTTTTCTATGTAGGAGTTTAAACATTCTGAGAACAAATGAAATTCATAAACCTTAAAAAAAGAATATAGTATTTTTTAAAATCTTTTATTCAACTTGCTTCCCTGTCTGTCCGTCTGTCTATCTGTCCACAAATCTTGCAATCGATTTTTAATATACTTCTAGAGCACGCAGGAATCTGAAATTTGGTACATTGTTCAGAACCTGATATAAATGCAAGTTGACAAACTTGTCAGACTTGACAGACCGAAAATTGACAAATTTCCAAATTGCCTTTCAAATTCTGTAAATTAATTTTAATATACTTCCAGATCACATAGAAGTATGAAACTTTTAAGACTCACTCAGTCCAATCAACAATGCAAGTGTACAAATTTTCAGACTTCTGGGTGGTCGGAGTGGTCAGAAATGAGCAAATTTCTATATTTCTGTTTAAGTCTTGTGTTACGCCCCTTACAAAGAATTGACCAATACTCCGCGAGCAGGTCTCCCTTCTATTTAAGGCCTATCCCCAGTGAACTTTTGATTCTAAGTTTTGTAAATTCATGTCTAAAAATTAGCTAAATAATTAATAAGTAAATATACATTTTAAAAGGGTTTTATTTAAATGCACTAAAAAGGAAAAAATAAAATATTGTATCTTCTGTCATTGAGCAATTAGATGTATCTGAGTGAAAATAAAAGCGGCGGGGGATGATCATATTTAGAGAAGAGGTAAAAATATAGCAAACACCTACAAAAATCGCTAATCAGCTGCTACATATTAAATCACATTAGGTTCGAAATTCATGATGATCGTCCCCCGCCGCTTTTATTTTCACTCAGATACATCTAATTGCTCATTGACAGAAGATACAATATTTTATTTTTACTTTTAGTGCATTTAAATAAAAGCTTTTCAAAAATGTATAAAAACATTTGTGTGCGATCAAAGCTTCAATAATGGAGTCTTTCGTTATTGATACAATTTGTTATATCGGCTTGATACTTACCAAAACATTGATTTGGAAGTTAATAATTTGTGTTGACAAAGCGCCGACAGTTTTTTTGCATATTCTTGGCAATGCAGCCGTCGAAGAAAAGGCTCTGAATCGAACAATCGTGGTATAAAGTCCACTCGTTATAATCTTCATTTGTCATTTTCTTAAAGTAATTTAAGAATTCCTTTGTTGCTAGGGGATTGGAAGCAATTCCCTGCACACATACCACGGTTGTTGACATGGCACTCAAATGTAGAGTTGGCTTAGATGGCAACAGGAATAATTGGAATATCCTACAGTAAAATTACATATTAATTAAATAATGTGGAAATAAGTTTCTTTTTATTTTATTAACTGTTTGGTGTTTATATTTTTATAATTAAGAATGAGATTTGTATAAATTGTTTATTAAACTTTATACTGATCTTTTTACATCACCACGTTGTTTACATTCTACATCTTGTTGTTTA
The DNA here is from genome assembly GCA_030710605.1 of Cordylochernes scorpioides. Taxonomy (NCBI): domain Eukaryota; kingdom Metazoa; phylum Arthropoda; class Arachnida; order Pseudoscorpiones; family Chernetidae; genus Cordylochernes; species Cordylochernes scorpioides. Next base: position 1,998,873 of record CP092872.1, read on the forward strand.
TAATGATGATATATATTTATTCACAGATTAATAGGATGTATATATTTAGTCCCAAACATTAACGTAGTCTACAGCTTTTGGGCATCTTTGCCCTTCTACAGGGGAACATAAACAAAACGCCGCCTGATGCCCAACTATTATATACACGCATATATATTGGAATATTTTTGCATACTGTTCTTATTTAGAATATATTCATATTTAAATAGTGTATTTTCATATTTACTATTATTTGATTTATTTTGGATAATATCATTTAGATTGAAATTTTTATTTACTATTTTGTATTTAGCTTATATACAAAAGTCAATGTCTGTTGTCTGTTTCGCGATAAACTCAAAAACTACTGAACCAATTGGTACCAAATTTTGCATGTCGCTTTTATAAACCTGTGGAAAATTTCCATGAGCTCTTTTATTTTTTTACAGAAAAATATTTACATGCCAGTATTTTGTGTTATTTTTTTATAAACCTATTTTTTATTTACTGAGAAGATGGGCATCGCAGTCAAGATCGATCTAAGTCACTCACTCAACTCAGGCAATTTCAAGAGTTAATGCGCTAGGGCGGGTACCTCGGGGGTTGGGTGGAAAAGCTGTGATCTATTTAAACTATATTGATTTTGAAACAACTAAATGGATTGCAAAAAAAAAATAATTAAATTAAATACCTAAACAATAATATAATATAATTTTTGCCATCACACACTTTTTGCCTATCGTTTATGTGTTACTTCTGTATTGCCATTCTATGACACTTCTACTATTTATTATTGATGTACTTTCAGTAGAGATAGGAGTAATGGACGAGAGTTGCACGGAGGTATTGAGGAACTGCTGAGGACTCACCAAGAGCGGCAGGTTGACCACAGTGAAGGTGTCGCTGAGCTGAAGTCCGTCTCCTGACATGGACTTTTCGAAAAAATAAGTCCTCGTCTCATTGTAGCTGATGAAGGACTCGTTGGACTCGTGGATGTGTCGGCCCCGCTCCACTCTGCCCACGACATATAGAAGCGGTCCATAAGTCCAGAAGGACAACTTACCTGAACACGTACGGACCCCGCTCCTTGACGATCGGCTTGATGTGCGGAGTCTTCAGGACCTCCTTGACGTTGACGTACTCGAAGACGTAGAGGTCGATGAACACAGGCACTGGAAGATTCTGCCATTTCTCCATCATCGTGCTGCCTTCCTTCAACACCACCTCCTGCGCACATTCCTCCCATGTTGGATGGAACACTGTAAAATTACAAACATACAATAGAATACAGGATATCATAGTTGGAAGAGAAGGAATCGCAGGATACCTCATTGTTAGAAGAGAAGGAATCGCAGGATATCTAATTGTTAGAAGAGATAGAATCGCAGGATATCATTGTTAGAAGAGAAGGAATCACAGGATATCATTGTTGGAAGAAAAGGAATCGCAGGATATCTCATTGTTAGAAGAGAAGGAATCGCAGGATACCTCATTGTTAGAAGAGAAGGAATCGCAGGATATCTAATTGTTAGAAGAGAAGGAATCGCAGAATATCTCATTGTTAGAAGAGAAGGAATCGCAGAATATCTCGTTGTTAGAAGAGAAGGAATCACAGGATATCATTGTTAGAAGAGAAGGAATCGCAAGATACTTCATTGTTAGAAGAGAAGTAATCGCAGAATATCTCGTTGTTAGAAGAGAAGGAATCTCAGGATATCTAATTGTTAGAAGAGAAGGAATCGCAGGATATCATTGTTGGAAGAGAAGGAATCTCAGGATATCTAATTGTTAGAAGAGAAGGAATCGCAGGATACCATTGTTGGAAGAGAAGGAATCTCAGGATATCATTGTTGGAAGAGACCAAAGGTAAAGGCGACGAGTATCACGTATTAGCCTGTTGATAATAATCTGTATATATTTATCATGTGTATATAATCTTTCTCCATTTTTCCCCTTTGTATATTTCCCACTTTCATAGGTTTCTCAGTCTTGTAACCCCAAGGAGAATCCTCTGTAAGACCTGTGTGCCTTAATAAAGGCTTTTGTGTGTGTGTGTATTAGCCTGTTGAAAGGGGTTATTGTCCGAAAGCTCTCTGCCTTTTAAATAAAATAGCTCGTCAACTTTGGTCTCTTCTTACTATGGCCTACGTTACACTACGTGGAACCGCTGATCCTCGTAGAGTCAAGATTCTATAATATCTTTATTGACACCCGTCAAAGGCAAGACACACACACACACACACTAATCTAAGGAAGTAGTAAATGGACAACTATAAAATAAACTATAACATTAAAATTTGCTGGAGGATGGTATTGAATATAATGTTTTGTTGTTGAAAACAAAGAATTGAAGGTACAGTCATGATAATAGGAAAGTAGAAAATAATTATTTACTATCAAAAGTGGTTTTTATTTTTAATTAATTGAAGAAAATTACATATTTCACAGTAATATAGAATTTACAAGATTAATCCTATATTAGTGAATTAAAAAAAAAGGTAACTTTACCTATACATGTTTACAACAATATTCAAAGTGGTATATTCTAAAATTATGGTAAAAAATGTAGAACAGTCAATGAATGAAAATAAAATATGTTTTTAAAAAATAAATATTTGCATTTTTAGATTATTTAATATTCCCCCCTGTGAAAAAATAATTTTAAAAGTTTAAATTTAAAAGTAAAATTGACAATTTTAAAAATAATTAATTAAACGAAATAAAAATGTCTATAGAAATAATTTAAAATTAAACAATAAAAATCAATGTTCAAATTTTCAAAATAAACAAAAGAAAATTTGTTTATAAATAATTATATAATTATGAAATTAAAATAAAAGTATATATAAGAAATAATAATTATTGATTTATATAAAAATGTATATGAAGCAAAAAAGGCATTTAAAATATGAGTAATTATGTCATTATTCTAGTTAAATTTAAAAATATAAAAGGCAGTAGAAAATGTTTATTTTTACACAAATAATAATTTAAAATGAGTAGTTTCTAAAATATTAACATTTAAATATGTGTGAAAATAAGATATGAAAGTATTTCTTAATAATGGTTGAGTAATGAAATGCTAATAGAGAGATATATGGAGTGAGATTAAGTAATGTTGGATAACTGAATGCTACGACAGCTAGCGCCACTGGACCTATCATCATCACAACTGTTTGTTTACCTTCTTCTCTATATTACAATAACTGTTCGCTACCATAACTTTGTCTTTCTTACTAAATGGATAATAAAGATTATTATCATATAATCCTCAACGTCCTCATGCCTTCCTACAAGCTGTAAGTACCTAAATCTTACAACAATTAGATTATGAGACTGAATATTGCATGAAATTCAACTAACGAGTTAAGACAAAGAAAAAAGGCTTCGCAAAAATGGCGTCACTCCCGAGCCACGATGTAACCCTAAATAAGCTCGACGGCTATAACTACTCACTATGGTCTTTCAAAATTGAAATGCTCTTGCAAAAGGAAGATCTTTGGGAAGTTGTCACCGAAAATATTCCAGATGAACCTAAAATCGAATGGAAAAAGAAAGACTCAAAAGCTAGAGCTATCATTAATCTAAGCATCGCCGACTCACAAATAGTGCATGTCAAAAACCTACTAACAGCCAAAGCTACCTGGGACACTCTTAAAAATATCTATGAAAGAAAAACACTCTCAGGAAAAATTTATTTGCTAAGGAAGCTATACAGCTTAAAACTCGAAGAAGACAAAGACATGCAACAGCACATCACTACCATGATGGAACTTGTTGACAAACTGCGGACCATTGGCGAAACACTAAAGGACTCTCACATCACGGCTATACTGCTTTGCTCGCTTCCAAAGAGCTACTCCAATCTCATCACGATGTTGGAATCAAGGCCTGATGAAGAGCTAACGCTTGAATTCACCAAGAACAAACTCCTTGATGAACACACACGCAGAGTAGAAAGCTCGAAAGACGAAAGCACCGCATCAAAAGCCTTAAAAAGCCTCCACAGAGCTTCAAGCCAAAGAAGAGAAAAAGAGAAGAAATTCTGTTCCTTCTGCCACAAACCAAACCACTCCAAAGAAGAATGTTGGCACTATCAAAAGCGAAACAACAGCAACAAAGAGTACAAATATGAAAACTTCAGAAGAGGAAACGTACCAAAGTACACAAATCAGTCGAGTGTCACCCAAGAACAATCAACAAATCAGAGAACAACAAAAGGACCTAACCCAAAAGCTCTCAATTGCACTCAACGAGAAGCAAGTGTACACAACTGGTTCATCGACTCTGGAGCCACATCTCATATGGCGTACGACGAAAGCTTCTTCACTGAACTTAACAGAGAACAAACACAAAATGTTGTGGTTGCTAATGGCAATAAGCTGCAGGTCAAAGGGATAGGACAAGGAGAAGTCAAAGTCATCACACCCCAAGGAAAGACTGACACCTTACTTCTCACAAAAGTTCTCTACATCCCGGAACTAACAGACAACCTTCTGTCAGTGAGTGCGGCCACCTCCAACGGATGTAAAGTAACGTTCAACAGAGATTGGTGTACCATCGAAAGAGACAACACAGCCCTCGCGAACGGTATACTTGACAATGGAATGTACCGACTCCACCTGGATGACAACCCCCAAACTCGCACATTCAAAGCAAATGTTGCAAAACAAAACCACTGCAAGAACAAAAATTGCCTCATGCTCTGGCACGACAGACTAGGACACAGAAATATAGAATCAATTAAGAAAATTCAAAATGAGAACCTAGCAAGAGGACTAAGTCTAAATAACTGTTCGCACAGCACAGACTGCGTTCAGTGCATTCAAGGAAAACTCACCGAAACCCCTTTTCCAAAGAAGACAGAGTACAGAGCAACTGAAACGCTTCAACTCGTCCACAGTGATGTCTGCGGTCCATTACCAACTAACTCTCTCAGCGGTAAGAGATATTTCATCACCTTCACTGATGACTACAGCAGATACACGAAGGTCTACCTCCTGAAAGTAAAAGACGATGTCTATGAAAAAATAAAAGACTACGTCATCTCAGCACACACGGAATTTGGAAAAAATATCCAAACCATACGGACAGACAACGGTCGTGAGTACGTAAACCGACAAGTCGAAGATTTCCTGAACCAAAGCGGAATCAAACATCAGCTAACAGTCCCCTACTCACCAGCCCAGAACGGAGTAGCCGAAAGGAAAAATCGATCACTAATGGAGATGACAAGATGCATGCTGTTTGACTCAGGACTCCCACAATCTCTATGGGCGGAAGCGGTTACCACAGCTAATTACCTACACAACCGAATACCCTCGAAAGCTACAGACAAGACTCCTTTTGAACTATGGACCAACAGGAAGCCCAGTCTGAAGCATCTAAAAAGATTCGGATGTAAAGCCTTCGCCTATATTCCAAGATAAAAAGAAACAAGTTGGATAGCAAAGTTATCGAAGGGATCTTTCTTGGATACGATGATAGGAGCAAAGGATACAGAATCCTGCACGACACAGACAACATCACAATCAGCAGATCCGTAAAATTTATAGAAAAAGAAAATGGGTTTCACCTCGCTTCCACAAAAACAACTTCACCACAAGTACTAAGTACAGATCTAACTTCCTCCAATCATATTGGAAATGCAGAGGAAAGTCAGGAACCAGGAACACAATCCGAAAACCTTGAGGACTCAGAAACCGAGGATTACCTTCAACCCGGTACAAGCACAGGAACACAAGTGGTCACACAAAGAAGATCCACGAGACCAACAAAGGGAATACCTCCCATAAGAAATGACTACACGCTGTACAAAACTGAAGCTCAAGACATTCAGACACCCACCAGCTACTCGGAAGTCCTACAATTACCAAAAATAGAAAGAGAAAAATGGCTACAAGCAATGAACGAAGAACTAAATTCTCTTGAGAAGAACAATGTCTGGGAACTAACCCCTCTACCTAAGGACAAAAAGATCATAGGATGTAAATGGACCTATAAACAAAAACTCAATTCCAAAGGAGAAATAGAGCGGTACAAAGCCAGACTCGTAGCAAAAGGGTTCAATCAGAAATTTGGCCGAGACTACGAAGAAACCTTTGCACCAATTGTGAAGCATTCTACAATTAGAGCCTTCCTAGCTGCATCAGTCTACAAAGGGATGAAAGTGAACCACCTCGATGTCAAGACAGCGTTCCTACACGGCGACCTAGATAAAGAACTCTACATGGAACTCCCAGAAGGACTCCATACAAAACAAACAAACAAAGTCTGCAAACTAAAGAAGGCAATTTACGGTCTAAAACAAGCTGGAAGATCTTGGAACACAAAAATTGCAAGCACTCTAATTAAAAATAACTTCAAACAGAGCATTGTAGACCCATGCCTATTCACCAAGAATGAAGAAAACCATTCCATCTACTTGATTCTATATGTGGATGACATGCTCCTCGCAAGCGATTCCGAAATAATCATCCAAAACACTGTAAAAACCCTCGAAAAAGAATTCGAAATAAAGAACCTTGGAGACCCCACTCAATTCATTGGTATAGAAATTTCAAGGAACAGAGAAGGTGAACTCCTTCTGAGCCAAAAGAGTAAAATCCAAGAATTAGTTGAAAGGTACAATCTCAAAGAAGCGAAACCTACTTTCACTCCCATGGAAAGCGGATATCCCGGTATATCTGATGAAAAACTTCTACCAAACAACGTCCAATACCAACAACTGATAGGCTCACTATTGTACCTAAGCGTAGTATCCAGACCAGATATCGCAGCTCCAGTCTGCATACTCAGCAGCAGAAACCAGAATCCTAGAAATTGTGACTGGAATGCAGCAAAAAGAATCGTAAGATATCTAAAAACTACTAAAGAACTCGAGCTACGCATATCTAACCAAAAACCTCCCACGCTGGAAGCATACAGCGATGCCACATGGGCAAGCGACAACACCGACAGAAAATCACTAAGCGGAAACTTGTTCCTACTGGGTTCAAACCCCATCTCATGGATGACTGGGAAACAAGGTTGCGTATCTCTCTCGTCCACCGAAGCGGAACTAATCTCCGCAGCTGAAGCCTCACAAGAACTGTTATGGCTTCTCGACTTGCTAAAGGATCTCGAACTGGAACAGAAAGCTCCAATCTACTTCCACCAAGACAATCAATCATGTCTCAAGATATGTTCATCCGAAAAAGTGTCTTCTAGAACCAAGCACATCGCGACCAAGATCCATCACCTGAAGGATCTTCAGAAGAAGACAGTGATAAAAATGATCTACTGCCCAACTGGCGACATGAAGGCGGACATTCTGACCAAGCCGCTACCAAGGCCGACATTTGAGAAGTTACGCTACAACCTCGTGATGTCTCCACATTCATGCCGGGGATTTGTTGGATAACTGAATGCTACGACAGCTAGCGCCACTGGACCTATCATCATCACAACTGTTTGTTTACCTTCTTCTCTATATTACAATAACTGTTCGCTACCATAACTTTGTCTTTCTTACTAAATGGATAATAAAGATTATTATCATATAATCCTCAACGTCCTCATGCCTTTCTACAAGCTGTAAGTACCTAAATCTTACAACAAGTAATTTGTGTAGGCATAAGAATTGGGGTTGATATTTGTTCTTCATTGTCCATTTCCAAAATATGGCCTTCCTGTAAAAAAACATGGTTTATCATCAATATCTATTAACTTTGTGTTAGAATTTTGGTTTACTATAAGTCATTTTCTACGTTAGTGCTAAACCCTTAAGCGGTCGCAGTGGGTAAAAATTACCCAGAAGGAACTTTTCGAAAATATTTCTATATTAAAAAATATATTTATTTAAAATATATTCTCAGTACCTTTCTAAATCTCTCTATCTAAAGATTATTATAATAAACCTATAATTTTAATTTTATGACATATATTCATTTTATTAGCATGTTTGGGTCAATTTTACCCAGTGCGACCTTTTGAGTTCTCGTCATTGGGTAATTTTTACCCAGCGCGACCTTTTAACGCTTTTGGTTTTGGTTTGTGTAATTAAGTTTCGAGTTACTTTCTGGCTTCTTGTTGTTTGGGTTTGCTGCCCCAAGTGCAATAATACAATCTATTCTTCCAACAATAAGGTAGGATTTATATTTTATTTCCTCTTTTTACATTATTTTACATAAAATGCTTTCAAATGCTGATTTTCTCCGTGATGATAATAATATTCCAAATCCCGAAGATGAGGAATCAGAAACTGATGATCATATAGAAGAGAGGAATTGGAGTACAGACACTGAACAGTATACATTATCAGAAGAACAAAACAATGAGGATCCAAGCTTCAATTACTATATAGGAAAGGACCAAAAGACTAAATGGAAGAAAGCTCTTCCCCCAAAAATGTTCGAACTCGCAGTGAAAATATTATCACCCATCTACCAGGGGTAAAGGGTGAAGCAAAAAATGCTAAATCGATATTAGATTGTTGGAATCTCTTTATAGATGACAATATACTTGAATGCATAGTTACAAATACTACCATTTACATTAGGAATATTCAGCAGAACTATAGCAGAGAATGAGATGCTAATTTGACAAACCTACATGAAATTAAAGCTTTATTGGGAATTATTTACTTTCTTGGGGTCATGAAAGCGAATAAATTGAATACAGATGATGCATGGGCAAGAGATAGTACTGGATTTGAATTGTGTAGAATAGCTATGTCTGAAAACAGATTCCGATTTCTTCTCAGAGTAATTCGTTTTGATGACAAAGCTACAAGAAATGAAAGACTTCGTTAAGATAAATTAGCAGCTGTGAGATTGATTCTTGATACTTTTGTAAAAAATTGCCAAATGCATTATTCTCCTTCGGAATATATAACGGTGGATGAAAAGCTTGACGCTTTCAGAGGGAAATGCAATTTCAGGCAGTATACGAGGTGTGTTCAAAAAGTACGCGACTTTTGTGTTTTTCAAAAATTATTTATTTTTTCATGAATACCTATATTGTCCCCTTCAAAGTAATCCCCATGAGATATTATACACTTGTGCCAACGGTTTTTCCAATCTTCGAAGCACTTCAAAAATCATTTTTTAAAATCTTTTTCAGCTCCTCCTTCGATGCCGTCTTTATCTCGTCAAGCGTAGCGTAACGTCGTCCTTTCATGGGCCTCTTCAGTTTAGGGAACAAGAAAAAGTCACAGGGGGCCAGATCTGGGGAATACGGTGGCTGCGGCATCATAAGTGTGTTGTTTTTGGCCAAACGGTCGCGCACAAGCAACGATGTGTGAGCAGGGGCGTTATCGTGGTGCAAAAGCCAATTTTTGTTCTTCCACAAATCCGGCGTTTCTGGCGGATTGCTTCGCGCAAATTGCGCATAACTTGCAGGTAATATTCCTTATTGACCGTTCTACCCTGTGGCAAGAACTCATGATGCACCACGCCCCTGCAATCGAAGAAAACTGTCAGCAAAACTTTCACATTCGACCGAACTTGGCGCGCTTTTTTCGGTCTTGGTTCGTGCGGCAGCTTCCATTGAGATGATTGAGCTTTGGTTTCCACGTCATAACCATAAACCCACGCTTCGTCACCAGTTATGAACCTCTGGAGCAAATTTGGGTCGTCGCGGACAGAGTCCAACATCTCATTAGCAATGTTCATGCGATGCTGTTTTTGGTCGCAATTGAGCAATTTTGGTACGAATTTCGCTGCGACCCGTCTCATGCCCAAATCATTGATAAAAATCGAATGGCACGAGCCAATCGATATGTTTAGGTCCTCAGCAACTTCTCTAACGGTGATTCGACGATTGGCCAATATCATTTTCTTCACATCATTAATTTTTTCGTCTGTTGTTAAAGTGCTCGTGCGTCCAGCACGCTCTTCGTCGTTCACACCTTCTCGGCCTTCTGAGAACATTTTGAACCACCGATAAACGTTGCCCCGGTCCAAGGTAGCTTCTCCGTATGCCACAGTCAACATTCGGAATGCATCCGCGCACTTAATTTCGTTTTTCACACACAAAATCTTATAGAGGTTCTTTGATCCATTTTTTTTAATAGGTAAAAATCGAAAACGATCCAAAACACCTGCAAGCAAAGCAGCTGTCAACAATTAAATGAACATTCAAAATGGCCGAGCTTGTCGGCATAAGTGAGAGACATGGGTTACAACATGAAGCCACAAAAAGATTGAAATTCGAATATACGCAACCCGCGAAAATTCAAAATTCGCGATACTTTTTTAACACACCTCGTATTCCGAGTAAACACAATAAATATGGAATAAAATTATTTGCTCTCGTGGATTCAAAAATGTTTTTTACTTGTAACTTGGAGATTTATTCAGGAAAAAACCCTGAAGGTCCTTACAATGTCAGCAACCGTCCAAGTGACGTTGTGGAACGATTGTGTGAGCCAATCAAGGGAACTGGCCGCAATGTAACAATGGATAACTGGTTTACCAGTTATTATTTATCTCTAAAACTTTTACAACAATATAGACTAACAATTGTTGGTACCTTAAAAAGAAATAAAAAGGAAATCCCCTCAGAGTTTGTCATCAGCAGAGGTAGAAATGTACACACTAGTGTTTTTGGCTTTCAAAGTGAAATGACACTTCTTTCTTACAAGCCTAAAGAGAATAAAGTTGTACTTATACTTTCAACTCTGCACCACGATGCAAATATAGATGATTCAACGGGAGAATTGAAAAAGCCAGAGATGATAATGTTTTATAATATGACAAAGGGTGGTGTAGATATGATGGACGAAATGACAGCTACATATAACTGTGCTAGAAATTCAAGAAGATGGCCCATGGTTATTTTTTATTCACTTTTAAATATTGGGGCAATAAATTCCCAGATAATTCATTTTGCAAATGGCAACGCATCAAAGGTTAAATCAAGACGTCATTTTTTGAAAACCTTATCCTTAGATCTTATTGAAGATATGGTCAAAGTTCGCACAGTAAGCGGAAGAATGCCATGTGAAATAAAGGTAAAGGCATCCGATATTTTTAATTTGTTAGAGCCTGGTCCATCTAAAAAGCCAAAAATAGGAGAAAGACATCGATGCAAGAAATGCCAGAAAGAAAAAAAGGACAGAAAAACTATTCAACATTCCCAGTACTGTTTTGCTTTTTTGTGTAAGGAACACTCTCTAATAATTTGTCAAGAATGTCATAAAGGACGAAACAAGTCCTAATTTCTATGAAAGGAAGTGATAACTTTCATACAAATTTATATTTTATAACCTATCTTCAATATATATTTATATTTCCATAAAATAGTCAAATATATCATAAATATTTGATATTTTGATTTGTTATTAATAAAATAAATAAAATATGATTTTTATATCTCAGGATTTTATGTAAAGTTATTTAATAGACAAATCATTATTCTAACATAGAAAACAATAAAAATATTGAAAAGAATATTTGATTTATTTAGGTTTTTAAAAGTGGGTAAATTTTACCCACCGCGACCTTTCAAGGTATAAAAGAGGGCGCGAACCGCTGCCGGGTAAGTAAAAAATCTGCGCGCGCTTCTGGGTAAAATAATTAGTTTTTTTTTATAGTGTATAATTTGTTTGTTTTCTTTTGGGTAAATTGGGTTTATTTATTTCATATATTTGATTGAGGAAAGTTGTTTTAAAATTGTAAATGGGCCTATATATCTTTGGGCTAATTTACCAGTGTTTGGATAAAAAAAAGGTTTTTACTAATACTTGATCTCCTTTAAAAATGGGTTCTGGGTGTTTAATATCATAGTGTTGTTTGCTGTGTTCATGGAATTTTATGGTTCTTTCAATGGCTAATTTCCTTGCTTTTCTATTGGTGTAAGTGTTTCTGTGCCATGTTCTATATACTGTGGTTGTATTCCATAGTACAAGAATTTAGGAGTAAAGCCTGTTATGGTATATACTGTTTCATTATAGCTTTCAGTAATTTTAGAAATATATTTTGTCCAAGGAATCTTTAAATTATGATTATATTCACAACTTAACCTATTAATGATAGTGGAATTTAATCTTTCTACTTTTGCATTTGTTTCTGGGTGATGGGCACTGGTGAGTAGATGCTAAACATTATTTCTCTCTAAAAATGTTTAAATTCATTGCTAAGAAAATCTGCATTTCTGTCAGTTATTAATATTTCATATTTATTAATTTGGAATAAATTTTGAATAAATTTCTGAGGCAGTATAATTCTGCTCATATGGGTGAAGTTTTCATGAAAAATAAGCTATGGTGTGTAAAATGCCTTGTTCATCAGGTTGTTTCAAGACTCCTGCTACTCCTAGACCTGAGGCATCTGTGAATAAATGGCATGGTTTAGATGGGTCATAAATATAAAGTACAGGTTGTGAAATGAGTGCATTTTTAAGTGTTTGGAAGGCTTGTTCATGTTTCCCACTCCATAACCAAGCAGCATTTTTTAACAAAAGTTCATTCAAAGCTGCCCTAAATTGTGCATAATGGGGAATAAATTTATTATATATATTAATTGTACCTAAAATCTTTGTAAGGTCTTAATATTATATGGTCTATTTAATTTAAAATTGCTTCAATATTTGTGTTATTTGGTGTATATTTTCCTGAGTTAATAGTGTATCCTAAGAATTGTATTTCTTTTTGTAAAAATTTGCATTTATTGAGATTGAGCTTTATATTCTCTTGTTCGAATATACCTAATATGTCATCTAAATGTTTAATGTGTTCTTCATAAGTTTTGGAGTGTATAATAATGTCATCAAAATAATTTGAGGCATAGTGTATGTTATGTTTAGTGAATACTGACTTCATAATCCTTTCAAATTGTGAAGGTGCATTTTTAGACCATATGGAAGTCTATTCCATTCATAACATCCTAATTGTGTTACAAAGTAGGTTTTATGTCTATCTTTTCATCTATGGGTATATGCCAGTTTTAACATCTAGAATAGTGTTTTGACTGTGATAACCTATCTATAATTTGTTCTATAAGTGGAATTGGGGTACGTTCTGGAACTGATTAAGTTTCCTATAATCTATTACAGAGTCTTGTGGGGTGATTTGGGGCATCGGATTTCTTATTCACTAATAATGCAGGAGAACTATAGGAGCTAGATGAGGGCCTAATAATATCATATTTTAATAATTCAGTTATTTGTTGTTGTCGTGTCCAATGAAGAGCCTCAGATGTCTCCATACATCTCTATCACAGCAATGTTCTCTATCTTGGGTGTGTAAAGCTGCTGCTCTGGATCCATGTCAATTTTCTGCAAGGCTGCAGCCATTGCTGGGCATGAGAATATGTGGGTAGGTGTCAGTTCCACACCAGGACAGTTGTTGTATGCTCTATAGGTTCTTGTGCCATCTGGATGCATTGTCATTCCTTTATAGTGTTTTGTTCTAAGTCTTGTTATAGTTTTTTTCAGTTTTCTCTCAGAGTTTTTGTTTTTGTATTTTAGCATTATTGTTAAAAGATGTCCTATATGGCTTTTGTGCTATGGAAATATTATCTAAAAGAGATATGCAAATTGGCTTAGTCTTTATGTATCCTTTTCAAAATTATGTTTAGAGAAAACATTTTTATATTTACGCAAAATATATAAAATTGTTTGATCATAGAAATTTGGATTAATATCTGCTTTACTAAGGTCTAAATAAGAGTTATAATTTGTTATAGGGCATGGGTTTTGCATACTATGATATGAGTTAGAATCAATAATGGGATTTAAAGTAGGATCTATATGTTTAACATTTGTAGTTGGTATATCAAAAGAATTGAAATTATACAATGGGTTGATATTTAAAAGAGATGCATTTTTAACATAGTATGGGTCTGGAATACATAGGGTAGTAGCATATGACTTATGGTTATCAGTTTTTGGATTAAAAGAATACAAGAATTAATAATTTTTAAAAAGTTTTTTTTGAAAAATCTATTTTTAACCTAAATATATAAAATTTTGGTAAACCTAAAATAAGATATTCTATTGGACTATCACAAACAAACATTTCTTGATACCTTGTAACTTTTCCTAAGGTAAGCCTAACCAATATTTTGCATAATGGGTAACTAAATCCTTCTACCTGACCTATTGTTTCTTTTGGGGAATTGTCTAATATTTTATAATAGAGTTTAAATATTTTAAAGGGATAATGGAAATAGATGATGCAGTGTCAAGTACACAAGGTAAAGAGATAAGTACAGAGAATAATGTTCTACCTGGGTTGATGGGCTTTGGAGGAGTATTTTTCTTAAGTGGGCAGTCTCTATGGAAATGTATCTGGTTGGGTAACTGGTGTGATGTACATACCTTGCAGGGGTATGGAGGCTGGTTCATTGATTTGTTGGTTTCTTGTTGGTGATGAGTTGCTGCTGACCTTGGGAAAAGGTTGGAATTGATGACCTTCGGAGGAGTTGAGGTTGAATCTTATTGGATTATATGGTCTATTACTTGTATTGTACTACTTGTACTATGGAGAAGAACAAACTGTGAGAAAGTAAATATTCATTTTTAAAAATATTCTCTAACCATGATTTCATTTGAGTATTTGGAGATTTAGGATTTTCTAATAACTCTTCAATCATTCCAACAAAAGTCAAAAAATTATCTCTCTTATTGTGAACCTCTTCGTCATTTACGTTTTCAAAAGAACATAAAAGGATTCAGTAAAGGCCATTTGCTTTTGAAAAAGAACGATACCAACTACATTTATAGCAAGGACAATTATTCGTGTTAAAAAGAAATATAGAGACAGTTCTATTTAAAAAATAAACAGATTAAATGTGTTATTCTAAATATTTGTACTTTTCAGATTTTTTAAAATCACAATAGCACAATAGCAATCTCTCGAAATATTTTGAGAAAAAAAAAGTTTTTTATATAAACTGACAATTTAAACAGTTTTATTGATTATGTCAATCAAATTTTACAAAGGTGGAAAAAATAAAAGAGTAAAAGGGCATATAAAGTGTAGGGGAATATATATACAAATATCTTCAGCAAGGAAGGCTTTCCCACCTTGAGAGAGTCCTCCTCCAGAGAAGGAGGGGGTCTTCTTGTACACTCCTCAGTTCCGCGCCGAGAAAGTACCTATAGATGCGCGTCTTGGCAGACGCCAGGATGGTGTCATCGTCTAGGCCATGCCCGAAGACCTGCAGGTCAGGGGGCCGCCCGATAACTTATTTGATGGATCGCCTTTTGACCCGAGCAAAAGTTGAGTGAAGTCAAACAGATAAGATTGAAAACAACAAAAAGTAACAAAAGTACGTTTTCACCCTAATGTTGATATATGGAATTTTCGAATTATACGAACCCAAGTTATTTGTTGTGAATATTGTAACAATTATTTTATTAACAGAGTATCATTTTTTATGTTTATATTTTGCTACTCTGTAAACTTCCCTCATTCCTTTTCTTTTGTTTATCATTCATAGTTTGTTCTTGCCTTAAATAAATTGCTGTCTCATCCCGAAGTTGGTTTTCCCTAATTTTCCACCTGAAATATTGTTAGTGTGGGGTTTGGGCAGAGTAAGCAGAATTCGTAGTATTTTTGCGCAATCATTCTGAAGGCCAGAGATAACTGACACAATGATATCAGAAAGGGCGGCTCCTGACTTTCTCAACTGTTTTTCACAATTCACAATTGTCTTACAATGTTTGAGGAAAAGCCAAATTTAAAGAACAATACAAACATCGTGTTAATCATCAACATACAATTACATACAACATATAACGTCTTTAGAGATTAAATTTCTGTTGCCACTATTTTATAGACTATAAACACAAGGTAATAAGACCAAATCCAAATAAATAAATAGTGTGTGATGTTTCGGTGTGTAACAACGTTATTACTAAAAAGTCACATACTATTTATTTATTTGGATTTGGTCTTTATTACCCTGTGTTTATAATCTATAATCCAAATTGTAACTTATTATTTTTGAGATTTGTAAAAAATATTTATACGGATTGTTCTGTAATGAAAATAATAGAATTGGAAAATCCAGTTTCCAAAAAATTACAGGTCACCATAAAGATGTCTGATAATTCGGAAAATGAATACATTATAAGGCACGAAGGATTCTTGACCTTTCATTTTTATAATTTATTATCTAAAATTTCAACCTAAACTCAACTTTAAGTTCTGTAAATTGACTGATGTTTATATTTTGCTACTCTGTAAATTCCCCTCATTACTTATCTTTTGTTTATCCTTCATAGTTTGTTCTTGCCTTAAATAAATTGCTGTGCCATCCCGAAGTTGGTTTTCCCTAATTTTCCACCTGAAATATTGTTAGTATTTTAGATTGTATGTACAAAAGATTAGATGTACAAAATTTAAAAAATCTTCCATGCAACCTCAGACACATCAATAACGCATTGCGACAAGGACAAAATAAATTTGTCAAACGTCGAGAGAATAAAAAACATTTACTGACCGAAGTATCTTTTAATTTAAAAGAACTATCAATGTCGGCCAGGCAACCTCTATCTTCAATATACTCAACTTGTAGTCTGGCCTGAAAATCGGTCCTGTTACTTCACCAGTATGAACACCTTTTTGGCCAATTTGACCGATTTTATAACTCCCCTCATAGGACACTATGAGATCGAAGCCGCCCTTGTACTGATGAGGTTCATAGCCCAAAACCATGTTATACACAGGGGTCGGCAACCTTTCGAGTCGGAAGAGTCAAAAATTAAAATTTCAAAGTTTTCAAAGAGCAACAAAATGTTTTTCTTGCCAATAATAAATAGTACTCGCATAAATAAAGGTATTTTTTAATTTAGTACAGGCTCCATTGGACAGTGGGCTACCGCAGTCTGTACGTCTGATTTAGTACAAGCATCGTAGGATGGAACCTAAGCTAGTATTGCTTGAACGCCTACAGCCCAAGCTGCCATCCAGTTTTCCAGCCAGTTTGGAACTGGTGCATTCTCCATGCACAAAGTGGGTCAGGCCAGAGATTACTTTCGCGATTCTACACCGCGATGATAGAAATTATCTAAAAAAAAATAATAATCTCTCGCCTGAACACAAGATTATTCTTGTCGAATTCCTCAACACTGTCATCGAGTATGCTGGGGACATGGATTCCATAACTTGCAACGGCCTGTCCGAACTCAAGGCGGCTTTAAGCTCCTGATGAAATCCAGACGTTCCTCCGTCTGTTGTATATATTTCTCCCTATTTAAAAATGGCTGTAAACCTTTTCCCTACTGTTGGCTAGATGTCAATACACTATTTTTAATTGTCAATTGTCATGCACCGAGCGGCCATATGGTTAGGCCCCTCGCGCCCGCCTTTATGGTCTGGCTCCATGGGGTCGACCAATCAGCCGTCTACGAGAGTTTCATGGCAAGGTTGCTGTCCTCTTGTTTGGACTTGGTTAAACCTGTCCTACGCTCCAATAGGACTTCCCCCCGTGGGCCGCATATGGGTCGCGAGCCGCAGGTTCCTGGTATATATATATCGATACGCCGTCAAAAAGCCATTAGCATCAACAAAGAAAGAGATAAGACAAACAATACGTCATCCAATCTCAGCGCTAATCTTATCCAAACCTATCCACCTACCGTCCTGGCGAACGTTTCTTGAGCTATCAGCTTCTTCCTCCAGATAGGATGTCCCTCGATAACCCCCCCCGATACGCTTACAATCATCCATGGAAGCAAACAGATCCTACTTGCCCCATGTCGGAAAAATACCGAAAACCTGCCGAGATATGCAAATCTAGTGTAAATATTCAAATACGTGGCCAAACTTCTTCTGATCCCAGAAGATATATATTAAAATAAAGGCATATTTTGGATCAATATAATTTATTTAAAATATTTACGATATTTCGATGAGGCTGTTCGCCTATCTTCCTCTAGGAATTCAAGCTCCTTCTAAGCCCATCATCCGTGTGATGCACGAGAAGTATTATTTATATAAGTTGGAGTGACCGAACTATCTTGAATGAATAAATTATATAATTAGAAATAAAATGCTATATCTATTATATTTAACTAGTTTTAACTGTAGGTATTATTGCGGTATTTTCCTATTGATACTGTTTTGATCATCTATAGATGCCCAGCTCTCCAGAAATAATGTTTGTCCTGTATGTTGCTGTATAAAACTATTGTATTTTCAAAATCTGGAATATGTCTTCGCTTGATTGCATGATCTACAAGTAATGACAAAGGGTTATGATTTCTGAAGGAATAGTACCTACTTCGGAAACTATGGCCAATAAATACACCAGGGTTTTATACTATGACCCTCATTGGTACAGGCAGGACTACGATTTCTTGTCAGTTATGTCTGATTTAAACTCATGGATAAAACTTATGGAAGTGGAAAGTCTTTGATATCGCCGGTTGTCAGGTTTTTTTTTTTCGTTCATCAAAGTGTAAGGTTTTATTTAGGAGATTTTTAAAAGAATAATATAATGATTGCTCTATTTTCAGAACGATAAGAAAAGTCGTACATCTTCCGTCAAAATAGAAGCCAAAGACTGGGCGCCATCTATTGACCGTCTCCACAGACTAGCGTACTCGGGTCGGTGACAATGTCACAACACCAGCTTTGGCAAACTGAGAAGCGTCCACCTAGAGACCATGGTTTCGAGCTAATGGCCGTCGTCAGTCTAGGGCGGACTTTATTCCATGAGATCCACACGCGGTCAAATGGAATCTTCCAAAGAGGTGTTTATTGCTGGCGAAGAGACTGGTCCAATTCTATAGCCAAACTTTCCATTAATATAATATTACTGATGAAAATATATAAATGTGATAAAGAACATTGCTCATTGTTGGTACTATTACTGTTATTCCTGAATGTACCTTACATTTCTGCTTGGTGAATCTATATAAGACCAAAAGGCCTTAATAAAGCTGTTTGTTGTCGAAATGTGGCAATCAGTAGCTACTTCACAGTAGGATTCCCTCATCAACATTTCCAATGAGCAGGTTTTATCTCCGGCAGCGCTGATAACAGACCATTGTTTTGGCCCATGGTGAGTTTCGTTTCATTATGTATAATTATTTATCGGGACATTGGTAATGTGTAACGTTTGGTTCATTTCCTAACATCGGAATATGGAACCATGCACGACAACAATCACAAAAACATATAAGAACAACACAAAAAGAATTAAAAAACAACAGCAAAAAACATAACACAACAATGAATATGTCTTATAGAGATTAGTACAAAGGTAAAATCTTATTGGGATCAGGTGGATAAATTAAGACAAAGGCATCTTCTGATGGTGTAACTAAAATTTGCTGATGGCTTGCGCCATCTGTCAGCTCCCTTTCTCTTAAACATAGCTTAGTATTTATTTATAGTATTATATTGCTCCTCACTTTCTTACTGCTACTCTTTTTGTGTTGTTTTTCTTGCTTCCCTCTTTCTCTTTCTTATTTTTTTATTTTTCTTCTGTCTATATCGTTGTTTTCTTTGTCTCACTGCTTTGTTCTTATGCATACCTCTGGTGAATCCTGTATAGGGTCAGTGACCCTAAATAAAGGCTTTTTATTGTTGTATATTATTATATTGTATATATATATTGTGACAATACAATACCACCAACTGATGAGCCTTTCGTTCAACAATTTTCATCATTACAGTAAGGTCTGTAGAGATATTATTTGATTATATGTGTGAAAAGAGAAACACATTGCCAAAAATTATGGTTACACATTTTATCGATGGATGGCAATTAAATATATAAATGTAATTATTCTATCGCTGGGTAGATTAGGGAAGACAAAGTGAGGATCGCCGAAAAGACCTTGGGTGCTGTGATTTACATTTTCTGAGACTGGCTCCAGGATTCCACCGCCTTGTTAAAGTCAAGGCTTCCCTACAGGAAGACGATGTCCCTATTAACGATACGACGCCCAAACCGCTTTTCACGTGGCAGGTACTAAGGACAAAGTTTCAAGACTAAGGGAATCCTTGGCAGAACCACATTAGATCCATGTCAGTATCTACAATATTTGCAAGCTGGGGGGTCACATCTTCCATAAGGAAGGAGCTATGTAGTAAAGTTTTTTAAAATTATATTTATGTACAGATTAATAATTTTGAAATTTATATTTTTCTACTCTGAAAACTTCCCTCATTGCTTGTATTGTATCTTATATATGTTGATTTTGTTTGTGCTTTAAAAAATGGATTTGTCTTTCCTGATTTTCTACATTCCAATATTTAGCTCTTATGTTCAGTATGATTCACGCCCGTGCGTGCACTCACCAAAAACATCTCTTTTCTTTTGCTTTTGGATTTGCCCGTTGAATTGGAAAATTTTTCCGAAAGCTTGCAGCACCTCAAAATAACGTTGCGGCAAGTTGTCTCCAGGCATGTGACCGTGTGGATTAAGCAGGAAGACGGTACCAAGGGGGATCCTTCTTATAGCAGACATTGAAGACTTTAAGACTCTTGTATTGAAGTATATCCACAAAGAGAACCCATATATAATGTTTTCCTACAAACCTTGTTCGCAAACGGCTGATAAGCGTCCTAACAATACCAACGAACCCCTTCTGATAGATAACTTACAGCTATACTATACTCGTATTCAGCCTTCTATTAGAGAAACCTATCAAATACGTAGATTTTTTAATGGACTGATGTATGGAAAAAACGCCAAATATCTATCATTTCCTAATATAGAGAAAAAATCTAACGTGTTGAAGCTATTGATCGTGGTTGGCTGTACTCGTATGTCATCAAAGAAGGCCTTGAAACTTTTCGGTATTCGGTTCGGTTCCAAAATCACTTTATTAGGTACCGCTCAACAAGACCAGCCTAGTTTATGATAATCAAAACAATGAATAATATGCGAGTTATTCACATATTAAACAAAATGTTAACGCGGGATTCAATCCCGGTTCATGACTGTCGGAAATCGAGGGTGTTACCTCCACTCGTCCACCGACTTTTATGTGTTGTATTTCTCCAGCTGCTGCTCCAAATAACTTTATTAGGTGCCACCGCTCAAAAAGAGCAACCTAGATCATCATATTTACAATATACTGTGGGGGATGTACAGGGGTTCATTTACAATTATAATTTATATTGATGTCGTTGGGTCCTCAGGTCCTTGGAGTTATTCAAAAACTCATATCATTGCAGTAAGGTCTGTAGAGATAATATTTGATGATATTCAAAAGAAGCGCATTGCCAGTAAATTTATTTGTGTAAAATTTTAATAATTATATTAATAAATAAATATATATTATAACACTGATTATATAAAGTTTAGAATTGATTTGTTCTTTTTGATTGAAGAATATCTGGTTCGTTACCCCAGTTGTTTGTGGACAAGTGTATGACGTGTCAAAGCCGAATCTTGGTTCCGTTGTTAAACCTTGCCGTTAAACATTTTAAATATGAGTGTAAGGAAGTTTATATCATTTTGAGGGGAATATTCTGAATGTATCAATAAATATTTAGAATGTTTAACGGCAAGACCAAGCTTCGGCTTTGACACGTCATACACTTGTCCAAAAATCAATAAACAACTGGGGTAACGAACAAGATATTTTTAAATCTAAATTGTCGCACATCCTGTAAATACCAGAGAGATATCTAACAACTAGATACTGTAATATTGGGAGCGTTGGTAAACAAGCTATCTCGGGTAATCTGATAACCCATGATTTCTCTGTTGGTTCGGAATTATCATTGTTCCAGTTGGACTTCTGATGATCTCACTTGGATTGGTGGATAGCTCGCACCACATAACTCAGTACCTAGCGCTGTTGTAATACTACACACTGGCTGCTTGTATATATCTAAAGGCACCACACTCATGGACAAAACTTAAGGAAGTTGTACCTTTTATCATGTATATCGGGATTGAGACAATAACTCTGAAATATATTACAGTGACCTTTATTGAAGACACACGAGATAACCAATATACACTCATGGACAAAACTTAAGGAAGTTGTACCTTTTATCATGTACTAGACGAATGACCCGGGCAACGCCCGGGTTTTACCCGATTAAATGTTTTTATTCAAATACTATTCGTTACAATTATAAATTGGCACCGTGGACGTCACTTTTGTGAAACGTCCCGCTCCAAACTTTACAGTCAGATTAGTATATACGATATACACATGTGTAAATCTTCAAATCGAGCGAGCGTCTATAAATATCTCGATTTAGATCAAGTATTCTAATTATTAATCGAACTATTATTAATAAAATTTTGAGAAGATATCGATTTTAAACGTATTTATAACCTTGATAGAGGGCGCTGTTCGTGAGCTAAGCAGAATAATTTGAATATATATAGTTTTAATATTTAATTTATATATAATTTAAAATAGCCTATCGTTTTCCCTCGTATTTTTTTTACCTATGTATGGAAATTTTGGTACTGTAAAAAAAAAAACTTTGCTTCAATAATATAAAAAAAAAACACCCAGGCTAAGTTTCGAACCAAGGTTGTGGAAATACGAAGCCGCACACCTAACCATTAAGCTACGCTTGGCATCATAAATGTTCGCATGTAAAGCTATTTCAGGCCTTACATATTTCTAACGACCTTTTTGAAATAGGTTTTTGAAACATGGAAATTATAATACTTCAAATAAATAGAAATAGAGTGAACACAAATAAAACATACCAAATATTTCGAATTAGAGCAGTTATTTTAAACGGCGAATTAGATCAGTTATATCTAAAAATGAAAATATATAAATAAATAAAACATACCAAATATTTCAAGAGCAGTTATTTTAAACGTCGAATTAGATCAGTTATATCTAAAAATGAAAATATATAAATAAATAAAACCTACAAAATATTTCAAATTAGAGCAGTTACTATATAAATATTTATATTATATGTGTTATTAAGCGAACTATTTTAAACGGCGAATTAGATCAGTTATATCTAAAAATGAAAATATATAAATAAATAAAACCTACCAAATATTTCAAATTAGAGCAGTTATTATATAAATATTTATATTATATATGTGTTATTAAGCGAACTATTTTAAACGGCGAATTAGATCAGTTATATCTAAAAATGAAAATATATAAATAAATAAAACCCACCAAATATTTCAAATTAGAGCAGTTATTATAAAAATATTTATATTATATGTGTTATTAAGCGAACTATTATTAATAAAATATTGAGAAGATTTACATTTTAAACGTATTTATAACCTTTTAGTATTGATAGAGGGCGCTGCTCGTGAGCTAAGTTGAATAATTTGAATATATAGTTTTAATAATTGATTTATATATTTTTTTTAAAATAGCCTATCGTCACCCCCGTTATTTTTTACCTATGTATGGAAATTTTGGTTTGAATTAGTGAACTACTGCGAATTTGTATACCGGACATACCAACAGACCAACATACAAACATTCATTTATATATATATAGAAGATAGAAGATATCGGGATTGAGACAATAACTCTGAAATATATTACAGTGACCTTTATTGAAGACACGCGAGATAACCAATATACACTCATGGACAAAACTTAAGGAAGTTGTACCTTTTATCATGTATATCGGGATTGAGACAATAACTCTGAAATATATTACAGTGACCTTTATTGAAGATACACGAGATAACCAATATACACTCATGGACAAAACTTAAGGAAGTTGTACCTTTTATCATGTATATCGGGATTGAGACAATAACTCTGAAAGATATTACAGTGACCTTTATTGAAGACACACGAGATAACCAATATACACTCATGGACAAAACTTAAGGAGGTTGTACCTTTAAGCATGTATATCGGGATTGAGACAATAACTCTGAAAGATATTACAGTGACCTTTATTGAAGACACACGAGATAAACAATATACACTCATGGACAAAACTTAAGGAGTTTGTATCTTTCAGCATGTATATCGGGATTCAGACAATAACTCTGAAAGATATTACAGTGACCTTTATTGAAGACACACGAGATAACCAAGTGTGAACAGCCTCTGTCTCCTTTAAAAATGAAGATAAAAAACAAACGACTGACCTCATCAAAATATTAAACTTTCTTAAGTTTTGTTTTAATGAGTTTATATTGTGGATTGAATAAAACTATTATTTTTGCCAATATTTGCTTTTTTATCTAAAGATTTGGATATGGGTTGATCTATTTTAAAATAGCTTTATATGTTAAAGGAGTTCGTACCATGTTTAAACTTCACTCAACTGGCCATTAGCATTGCTACACAAGGAAGAAAGGCAAATAACTGAATGATATTTATTGAAAAATGAATTATTCAAGGAATTACTAGTGAATACATTTTCAAGAATTATAGAGGTATGGATCCTGAGAAATCACTACCCAGTAGAACCTCCTCCTGCAGCAATAACAGCACTGATATATGTCTAGGCGTTGAGTCAAACAGAGATTGGATAACATGTACAGTTACAGCTTCACATGTAGCTTCAAGACGATGTCACAGTTCATCAACAGTAGTTGGCTGGAGTGTGGTGACGAGCCAGTTGCTTGGCAACCATTGACCAGACGTTTTCTATTGGTGAAAGATCAGGAGAACGTGTTGACCAGGGCGGTTGCCGAACATTTTCGGTATGCAGGAAGGTCCGTACAGTACCGGCTACATGCAGTCGTGTATTATACTGCTGAAACGTAGCGTTTCCCAGACCTCGAATAAACGGTACCACAGCCACAGGACTTAGCACATCAGAAATGTAACGCGGACTGTTCAAAGTGCCGGGAATGAGATGGCCAAGACGTGTATGCAATAGACACTTCAGTGGAAAATCAGGCAAATAATACTCATCTTCAGATTGGCACATATAAACTCTATGGAGGGCATTGGTCATAATTTAGTCAATTGTACCTGGACTTACTATATAAATTAATGATTTATTTAGCTGAGGTTTTTAGTTGCATTTATAGACCTCATTTTTTAAATAAACCTTCACAGGAAAAATCCTGCAGGAGTTAAATCAGGGAAATGCGCTGGCCAATTTAACTTTGAAGTGCTTGTCAGCACAGGTGGAAGAGAAATATTTTTTAAAATTTATGATTTTTTAAAATTTTCGAATGAGTAAGAGTTTTTCATTCTTGAATCTCAGAAAATTGCTTGGTATCGTCAGCCAACCATCATGTATTGTGTCTGTATAAATTAATGTCTGTATTTATGTTTAGTTTATAAGTGATTCCAAGGTGAAATATACACTCATCGACAAAAGTTAAGGAAGTAGAAAGTCTTTGATTGTTTTTTTTTTTCAGGGAGACGGAGTCAATTTTGTTCATACTTTATCATCTCGTGTGTCTTCAATAAAGGGCACTATAATATCTTTCAGAGTTATTGTCTGAATCACGATATACATGCTGAAAGGTACAACTTCCTTAAGTTTTGTCCATGAGGGTATATTGGTTATCTCGTGTGTCTTTAATAAAGGGCACTATAATATCTTTCAGAGTTATTGTCTGAATCACGATATACATGCTGAAAGGTACAACTTCCTTAAGTTTTGTCCATGAGGGTATATTGGTTATCTCGTGTGTCTTTAATAAAGGTCACTGTAATATCTTTCAGAGTTTTGTCTGAATCCCGATATACATGCTGAAAGGTACAACTTCCTTAAGTTTTGTCCATGAGTGTTGATTGGTTATCTCGTGTGTCTCTTCAATAAAGACCACTGTAATAACTTTCAGAGTTATTGTCTGAATCCCGATTTATATGTTAAAAGGTTCAACTTCCTTAAGTTTTGTCCATGAGTGTATATTGGTTATCTCGTGTGTCTTCAATAAAGATCACTGTAAAAACTTTCAGAGTTATTGTCTGAATCCCGATTTATATGTTAAAGGGTTCAACTTCCTTAAGTTTTGTCCATGAGTGGATTCCGTGACTTTGGCTTCCATAGAATGTGGAAGAGATCGAAATACAGCGAGGCCGAAAAGTCGCTGCGCTGGGAGAAATTATTTTATTAAGACGTATTACTTAGATTCGTCCAGCAGTCTTAAGAAATTGTATTAATAAGTAAATAGGTAATCAACACAGTCTTGTACTGAACTATCGAACTGGGAGCACAAGTATCGGTCAGTTAATCAGAGGTTTGTACATCTTTGACTTGTTATAGAATTGTTTTGTCCCCTGAAGCCGGGAACAATGGAGAATTCTATCTTCGCTCATTAATCATATTTTAAGTTTCTTTTTCGAAATTCGACAAATTGCTAAATCCATCACATACACAGTATTCATTCTGAAATAAAGATACCTCAGCGCCTATACCATCCCCATTGAAAATGTATTTCAGGAATTTGAAGGAAGATCTCCGTATATTACAATATCAAATCCCGCTACGATCAAAGAAAAAAAGATGCTTCAATGGCCCCCGATTCTTTCAAAAGTCCAATTCCATCATTGATTGCAAAGTAACCAAACAAGGACTCTTGTAAGTCGAACTGATTTCCACAGGTGTAGACCTGTGATGCACTTGTAGTAAAAGCAGTTGCTAACTTCCCCCCAAATGTTCCTTTTCTGTTCCAAGTAAGAAGTAGTTTTAGGTTTGAACTTGTTCCCTTTATGGTTTCTAAATTCGGCAATAAAACATTTAAATCCTTTATGGAGACCGTATCTACCCTGGTCAACATAACATAGAGGAAGTCAATATTAGATTAAGTCATTTAACTAAGTTTTTATCAGGCTTTGATATTTTTATGTTTTTAATCCGATCAAAGTGCTTTCCAAATGAAAGTTTGGTAGTTAAATGAAAGGTGTAGGTCCTATTATACTTCTTGTATTCTAACTTGTCACCCCTCTGTTGTGTATTTGGTTGAGTGTCAAAACACTTGAACTGAGGGAGGCTAGACTTTGTAGTTCAGTTTCTGACAGGATTCTCGGTCACATTTAGACAAACAAGAGGCGATCTAGGGCGATGTTTGATGCGACAATTAGACCTGAGGCTAGACTTTGTAGTTCAGTTTCTGACAGGATTCTCGGACACATTTAGACAAACTAGAGGCGATCTAGGGCGATGTTTGATGCGACAATTAGACCTGAGGCTAGACGTAGCCTCACTCGTGTGTAGACGTCTACAGATAGTGGATATGGGCGGTTGGCCCTCCATGGTTGTGATGGTTATCGGAAATTTATGCAATTTATAAGGCGCACTTATTTATTTTTAAACAAAACAAATTTATACTTCTCTTACTGCAATGAGAGTGCTGAATATTCCAAGCGGCTTCGTCAGTTTAATCTAGCATACCGCCCTAATACAGGTCTTGACATGGACCCAGAACTTTACACACCCAAGATGTGGACATTGCTGTGATAGAGATGCATGGAGACATCTGAGGCTCTTCATTGGACACGACAACAACAACAACCTTAATACAGATCATCTTTAGATATAAAAATGGAGAACACACTAATACAATATTGGAGCGGTCTGGTGGACTAAACTGACTAAACCGTTGGGAGGGTTCACCTCTGATGAGCCAATGTTCTCCCATTATTATTATTGCGTATGATATTGTTTTTTACAGCACAATACAACAATGTTGGCAAGTTTCTCTAGAGTGGAATGTCGAGGTGACGAATCCACTCCAGGGCCTCCTCTGTGCACCGGTGGATATCCCCAAGTGTTAATGTTCTCCCATTATATTTATCATTGCACTTTGGCACTAGAAAATTGTTTTAATTAGAAAGAAGCACATACGTTTTATGAATAGTTTACGTTTACAATATTCACTTGTATATTTAAAGAGAATAGGCAGAGAAAAATTTCGCTTTTATAAATAAATAGTTTAGTAATTTAGAATGTAAGTTTTGAGCTGATGGCGTCAAAATCTGACGTGAAGAATGGCTTGTCTCTCTTACCTTGTTGATGAGGTTTTTGACAATGGAAGGCATGGAGACCTGGATGGATATAGCCACGATGGCCAAAACCAAACCGACCACACCGACACAGTACCACAGGCACCTCCTCATGTTGTAAGCTGTTAGAGACACGGGAGGCCGGGCTTATATAGCCGTGATAGCTGCTCTATCAAAGCTATTGTCTCGGCAAACTTTCTTGGGCGTCTGATAGCGCTACAGTATCTACAAGGATAAGCAGTATGGATATATATACACACAGTCACGAAAGTGAATGGAAGGTACTCATTCATATATAGACCTATTACTTGAAAAATGATTTTTTTGTTTATCACCCACCAGGACCAAACGTACGTTGATAACGAACGTTAAAAATCACTTTTAGTAAAGGAATATAAAGTCTCTCGCATGTTGTATTCTGACTTGAAAATAGGCCTTGTCACTTCACTAGGTTGAAGACCTTTTTTGGGGGTCGGTGGAAGGGTGGTCTAGACCGTTGGTTTTCGACCGCTACAATCCGGGACCGAATCCGCATTGGGCACTTTTTTTCTAATTAAAAGAATGCTCCAATGGCCTCCGATTGGCCATTTATTTTTCCATGTTTTATCATTGACACTTTTAAAATAGTGTTGCCTTGTTGGTTGACAAAGAATCACTTACGTGGATACAAAATATCTTTAGGACTTTATTTAAGCTTAATCAATAAAATAATTACAGAAGAGTGCAAAAAACAACAATAAATAACACAGCAGTTACAAACTCATCAACTGCAGCACAGTGAAGGAAAGCAGGAACAGAACAGGAGACAGAAGTTCGTAGGACCTTCTAGAATATTCCAGGAAGTACACCGGCGTCGGCGGTAAGCAGCAGTCCGACCTCTTGAGACAGCGGCGTTTGCTTGGAATCCACCACGTAGCTTCGTTCTTCATCCTTTCTTCTTATCTTTCTTCTTCCTGGTATGAGTTCCTCATCCCTATATATCCCGGAGTAGATCTTTCCAGAACGGTCATGGTTGGTTAGCCAATCAGAAAGCCGCCAGCACTAAGCCTTGCGCAATCGCTTTAAATTTGCCAATCAGTTCTCTTCCACTTTTTGTACATTATTTTTAAACGTTCTAGAACATTCTCTCTCCATTCTGGAACGTTCTCTTCTTTCTACGTAACAATAGACTCATGGACAAAACTTAAGGAAGTTGTAACTTTTAGCATGTATATCGAGATTCAGACAATAACACTGAAAGATTTTACAGTGATCTTTATTGAAGACACACGAAATAACCAATATATACTTATGGACAAAACTAAAGGAAGTTGTAACTTTTAGCATGTATATCGAAATTCAGACAATAACACTGAAAGATTTTACAGTGATCTTTATTGAAGACACACGAGATAACCAATATATACTCACTAGACGAATGGCCCGGGCAACGCCCGGGTTTTACCCGAGTGCGAATATATTTTAAAAACGTTGTCTTGGGTGGTCGCTATAGACAGGGTGGTCTGTATAGACAGGTGTATGTATCACACAGCTGATAACAGGGTTGTCTAGAGTGGCCGCTATAGACAGGGTGGTCTGTATAGACAGGTGTATGTATCACACTGCTGATAACAGGGTTGCCTAAAGTGACCGCTATAGAAAGGGTGGTCTGTATAGACAGGTGGATGTATCACACAGCTGATAACAGGGTTGTCTAGAGTGGCCGCTATAGACAGGTGTATGTATCACACAGATGATAACAGGGTTGCCTTGAGTGGCCGCTATAGACAGGGTGGTCTGTATAGACAGGTGGATGTATCACACAGCTGATATCAGGGTTGTCTAGAGTGGTCGCTATAGACAGGGTGGTTTGTATAGACAGGTGTATGTATCACACTGCTGATAACAGGGTTGCCTAAGGTGACCGCTATAGACAGGGTGGTCTGTATAGACAGGTGGATGTAACACACTGCTGATAACAGGGTTGTCTAGAGGGGGGCAGCGAGGACACGTGTTCGCCGGCAGCCAATGGGCGCGCATTCTATCCGTGAACTTCAGACAGAATAAGGCAATTATATAAGTAGATGGACAAAACTTAAGGAAGTTGTAACTTTTAGCATGTATATCGAGATTCAGACAATAACACTGAAAGATTTTACAGTGACCTTTATTGAAGACACAGAGATAACCAATATACACTCATGGACAAAACTTAAGGAAGTTGTAAATTTTAGCATGTATATCGAAATTCAGACAATAACACTGAAAGATTTTACAGTGACCTTTATTGAAGACACAGAGAAAACCAATATACACTCATGGACAAAATTTAAGGAAGTTGTAAATTTTAGCTTGTATATCGGGATTCAGACAATAGCTCTCAAAGATATTAGAGTGACCTTTATTGAAGACACACGAGATAAGCGATATACACTCATGGACAAAAACTTAAGGAATTTGTAACTTTTAGCATGTATATCGGGATTCAGACAATAACTCTGAAATATATTACAGTTACCTTTATTGAAGACACACGAGATAACCAATATACACTCATGGACAACACTTAAGGAAGTTGTACCTTTTAGCATGTATATCGAGATTCAGACAATAACACTGAAAGATATTACAGTGATCTTTATTGAAGACACACGAGATAACCAATATACACTCATGGACAAAACTTAATGAAGTTGTACCTTTTACCATGTATATCGGGATTCATACAATAACTCTAAAAGATATTACAGTAACCTTTATTGAAGACACAAGAGATAGCCAATATACACTCATGGACAAAACTTGATGAAGTTGTACCTTTTACCATGTATATCGGGATTCATACAATAACTCTGAAAGATATTACAGTAACCTTTATTGAAGACACACGAGATAACCAATATACACTCATGGACAAAACTTAATGAAGTTGTACCTTTTACCATGTATATCGGGATTCATACAATAACTCTGAAAGATATTACAGTAACCTTTATTGAAGACACACGAGATAACCAATATACACTCATGGACAAAACTTAAGGAAGTTGTAACTTTTAGCATGTATATCGGGATTCAGTCAATAACTCTGAAAGATATTACAGTGACCTTTATTGAAGACACACGAGATAACCAATATACACTCATGGACAAAACTTAAGGAAGTTGTAACTTTTAGCATGTATATCGGGATTCAGTCAATAACTCTGAAAGATATTACAGTGACCTTTATTGAAGACACACGAGATAAACAATATGCACTCATGGGCAATAATTAAGGAGGTTGTACCTTTTACCATGTATATTGGGATTCAGACAATAACTCTGAAAGATATTACAGTGACCTTTATTGAAGACACACGAGATAACCAAGTGTGAACAAAATTGCCTCTGTTTTCCTGAAAAAAAAAGATAACCGGCGACTTCAAATACTTTCTACTCCCTTAAGTTTTGTCGATCATCTAGTGACCTTACTGCGGTTTTATTGACCCATTCTAGCCAGCTAATCTAGTGACCTTACTGTGGTTTCATTGACCCCTTCTAGCCAGCTCATCTAGTGACCTTACTGTGGTTTTATTGACCCATTCTAGCCAGCTAATCTAGTGACCTTACTGTGGTTTCATTGACCCCTTCTAGCCAGCTCATCTAGTGACCTTACTGTGGTTTTATTGACCCATTCTAGACAGCTCATCTAGTGAACTTACTGTGGTTTTATTGACCCCTTCTAGCCAGCTCATCTAGTGACCTTCCTGTGGTTTTATTGACCCATATAGCCAGCTCATCTAGTGACCTTACTGTGGTTTTATTGACCGATTCTAGCCAGATCATCTAGTGACCTTACTGTGGTTTCATTGACCCATTCTAGCAAGCTCATCTAGTGAGCTTACTGTGGTTTTATTGACCCATTCTAGCCAGCTCATCTAGTGACCTTACTGTGGTTTCATTGACCCCTTCTAGCCAGCTCATCTAGTTACCTTACTGTGGTTTTATTGACCCCTTCTAGCCAGCTCATCTGGTGACCTTCCTGTGGTTTTATTGAAACCTTCTAGCCAGCTCATCTAGTGACCGTCCTGTGGTTTTATAGACCCATTCTAGCCAGCTCATCTAATGACCTTCCTGTGGTTTTATTGAACCCTTCTAGCAAGCTCATCTAGTGACCTTCCTGTGATTTTATTGACCCCTTCTAGCCTGCTCATCTAGTTACCTTTTTGTGGTTTTATTGAACCCTTCTTGCCAGCTCATCTAGTGACCTTCCTGTGATTTTATTGACCTCTTCTAGCCAGCCCATCTGGTGACCTTCCTGTGGTTTTATTGAACCCTTCTTGCCAGCTCATCTAGTGACCTTCCTGTGGTTTTATTGACCTCTTCTAGCCAGCTCACCTAGTGACCTTACTGTGGTTTTATTGAACCCTTCTTGCCAGCTCATCTAGTGACCTTCCTGTAGTTTTATTGACCCATTCTAGCCAGCTCATCTAGTGACCTTCCTGTGGTTGTATTGACCCCCTTCTACCAGTTCATCTAATGACCTTCCTGTGGTTTTATTTACCCCTTCTAGCCAGCTCATCTAGTGATCTTCCTGTGTTTTATTGACCCCTTCTAGCCAGCTCATCTAGTGACCTTCCTGTGGTTTTATTTACCCTTCTAGCCAGCTCATCTAGTGACCTTCCTGTGGTTTCATTGACCCCTTCTAGCCAGCTCATCTAGTGACCTTACTGTGGTTTTATTGACCCCTTCTAGCCAGCTCATCTAGTGACCTTCCTGAGGTTTTATTGACCCCTTCTAGCCAGCTCATCTAGTGACCTTCCTGTGGTTTTATTGGCCCCTTCAATCAAGCTCATCTTGTGACCTTCCTGTGGTTTTATTGACCCCTTCTAGCCAGCTCATCTAGTGACCTTCCTGTGGTTTTATTGACCCCTTCTAGCCAGCTCATCTAGTGACCTTCCTGTGGTGTCATTTACCCCTTCTAGCCAGCACATCTAGTGACCTTACTGTGGTTTCATTGACCCCTTCTAGCCAGCTCATCAAGTGACCTTCCTGTAGTTTTATTGACTCCTTCTAGCCAGATCATCTGGTGACCTTACTCTGGTTTCATTGACCCCTTCTAGCCAGCTCATCTAGTGACCTTCCTGTGGTTTTATTGACCCCTTCTAGCCAGCTCATCTAGTGACCTTCCTGTGGTGTCATTTACCCCTTCTAGCCAGCACATCTAGTGACATTACTGTGATTTCATCGACCCCTTCTAGCCAGCTCATCTAGTGACCTTCCTGTAGTTTTGTTGACTCCTTCTAGCCAGCTCATCTTGTGACCTTACGGTGGTTTCATTGACCCCTTCTAGCCAGCTCATCTAGTGACCATACTGTGGTTTTATTGACCCATTCTAGCCAGCTCATCTAATGACCTTACTGTGGTTTCATTGACCCCTTCTAGCCAGATCATCTAGTTACCTTACTGTGGTGTTATTGACCCATTCTAGCCAGCTATTCTGGTGACCTTCCTGTGGTTTTATTGAACCCTTCTAGCCAGCTCATCTAGTGACCTTCCTGTGGGTTTATTGACCCATTCTAGCCAGCTCATCTAGTGACCTTCCTGTGGTTTTATTAACCCCTTCTAGGCAGCTCATCTGGTGACCTTCCTGTGGTTTTATTGAACCCTTCTTGCCAGCTCATCTAGTGACCTTCTTGTGGTTTTATTGACCTCTTCTAGCCAGCTCATCTAGTGACCTTTCTGTGGTTTCATTGATCCCTTTTAGCCAGCTCATCTAGTGACCTTCCTGTAGTTTTATTGACCCATTCCAGCCAGCTCATCTAGTGACCTTCCTGTGGTTGTATTGACCCCTTCTAGCCAGTTCATCTAATGACCTTCCTGTGGTTTTATTTACCCCTTCTAGCCAGCTCATCTAGTGACCTTCCTGTGGTTTTTTGACCCCTTCTAGCCAGCTCATCTAGTGACCTTCCTGTGGTTTATTGACCCTTCTAGCCAGCTCATCTAGTGACCTTCCTGTGGTTTCATTGACCCCTTCTAGCCATCTCATCTAGTACCTTCCTGTGGTTTTATTGACCCCTTCTAGCCATCTCATCTAATGACCTTCCTGTGGTTTTATTGACCCCTTCTAGCCAGCTCATCTAGTGACCTCTCTGTGGTTTTATTGGTCCCTTCTATCAAGCTCATCTAGTGACCTTCCTGTGGTTTTATTGGCCCCTTCTAGCCAGCTCATCTAGTGACCTTCCTGTGGTTTTATTGACACCTTCTAGCCAGCTCATCTAGTGACCTTCCTGTGGTTTATTGACCCTTCTAGCCAGCTCATCTAGTGACCTTCCTGTGGTTTCATTGACCCCTTCTAGCCATCTCATCTAGTACCTTCCTGTGGTTTTATTGACCCCTTCTAGCCATCTCATCTAATGACCTTCCTGTGGTTTTATTGACCCCTTCTAGCCAGCTCATCTAGTGACCTCTCTGTGGTTTTATTGGTCCCTTCTATCAAGCCCATCTAGTGACCTTCCTGAGGTTTATTGACCCTTCTAGCCAGCTCATCTAGTGACCTTCCTGTGGCTTTATTGACCCCTTCTAGCCAGCTCATCTAGTGACCTTCCTGTGGTTTTATTGGCCCCTTCAATCAAGCTCATCTTGTGACCTTCCTGTGGTTTTATTGACCCCTTCTAGCCAGCTCATCTAGTGACCTTCCTGTGGTTTTATTGACCCCTTCTAGCCAGCTCATCTAGTGACCTTCCTGTGGTGTCATTTACCCCTTCTAGCCAGCACATCTAGTGACCTTACTGTGGTTTCATTGACCCCTTCTAGCCAGCTCATCAAGTGACCTTCCTGTAGTTTTATTGACTCCTTCTAGCCAGCTCATCTAGTGACCTTACTCTGGTTTCATTGACCCCTTCTAGCCAGCTCATCTAGTGACCTTCCTGTGGTTTTATTGACCCCTTCTAGCCAGCTCATCTAGTGACCTTCCTGTGGTGTCATTTACCCCTTCTAGCCAGCACATCTAGTGACATTACTGTGATTTCATCGACCCCTTCTAGCCAGCTCATCTAGTGACCTTCCTGTAGTTTTGTTGACTCCTTCTAGCCAGCTCATCTTGTGACCTTACGGTGGTTTCATTGACCCCTTCTAGCCAGCTCATCTAGTGACCATACTGTGGTTTTATTGACCCATTCTAGCCAGCTCATCTAATGACCTTACTGTGGTTTCATTGACCCCTTCTAGCCAGATCATCTAGTTACCTTACTGTGGTGTTATTGACCCATTCTAGCCAGCTATTCTGGTGACCTTCCTGTGGTTTTATTGAACCCTTCTAGCCAGTTCATCTAGTGACCTTCCTGTGGGTTTATTGACCCATTCTAGCCAGCTCATCTAGTGACCTTCTTGTGGTTTTATTGACCTCTTCTAGCCAGCTCATCTAGTGACCTTACTGTGGTTTCATTGATCCCTTTTAGCCAGCTCATCTAGTGACCTTCCTGTAGTTTTATTGACCCATTCCAGCCAGCTCATCTAGTGACCTTCCTGTGGTTGTATTGACCCCTTCTAGCCAGTTCATCTAATGACCTTCTTGTGGTTTTATTTACCCCTTCTAGCCAGCTCATCTAGTGACCTTCCTGTGGTTTTTTGACCCCTTCTAGCCAGCTCATCTAGTGACCTTCCTGTGGTTTATTGACCCTTCTAGCCAGCTCATCTGGTGACCTTCCTGTGGTTTTATTGATCCCTTCTAGCCAGATCATCTAGTGATCTTTCTGTGATTTTATCAGCTCATCTAGTGACCTTTCTGTGATTTTATTGACCCCGTCTTGCTAGTCAACTAGTGACCTTCCTATGGATTTATTAACCCCTTCCAGCCAGCTCACCTAGTGACCTTCCTGTGGTTTCATTGACTTCTTCTAGCCAGCTCATCTAGTGACCTTACTGTGGTTTCATTGATCCCTTCTAGCCAGCTCATCTAGTGACCTTACTGTGGTTTCATTGATCCCTTCTAGCCAGCTCATCTAGTGACCTTCCTGTGGTTGTATTGACCCCTTCTAGCCAGTTCATCTAATGACCTTCCTGTGGTTTTATTTACCCCTTCTAGCCAGCTCATCTAGTGACCTTCCTGTGGTTTTATTGACCCCTTCTAGCCAGCTCATCTAGTGACCTTCCTGTGGTTTAATTGACCCCTTCTAGCCAGCTTATCTAGTGACCTTCCTGTGGTTGTATTGACCCCTTCTAGCCAGTTCATCTAATGACCTTCCTGTGGTTTTATTTACCCCTTCTAGCCAGCTCATCTAGTGACCTTCCTGTGGTTTTATTGACCCCTTCTAGCCAGCTCATCTAGTGACCTTCCTGTGGTTTAATTGACCCCTTCTAGCCAGCTTATCTAGTGACCTTCCTGTGGCTTTATTGACCCCTTCTAGCCAGCTCATCTAGTGATCTTCCTGTGATATTATTACCCCTTCTAGCCAGCTCATCTAGTGACCTTCCTGTGGCTTTATTGACCCCTTCTAGCCAGCTCATCTAGTGACCTTCCTGTGGTTTTATTGGCCCTTTCTAGCATGCTCATCTAGTGACCTTCCTGTGGTTTTATTGACCCCTTCTAGCCAGCTCATCTAGTGACCTTCCTGTTTCTTTTTTTTTTTGACCCCATCTAGCCAGCTCATCTAGTGACCTTTCTGTGGTTTTATTGACCCCTTCTAGCCAGCTCATCTGGTGACCTTCCTGTGGTTTTATTGATCCCTTCTAGCCAGATCATCTAGTGATCTTTCTGTGATTTTATCAGCTCATCTAGTGACCTTTCTGTGATTTCATTGACCCCGTCTTGCTAGTCAACTAGTGACCTTCCTATGGATTTATTAACCCCTTCCAGCCAGCTCACCTAGTGACCTTCCTGTGGTTTCATTGACTTCTTCTAGCCAGCTCATCTAGTGACCTTACTGTGGTTTCATTGATCCCTTCTAGCCAGCTCATCTAGTGACCTTCCTGTAGTTTTATTGACCCATTCCAGCCAGCTCATCTAGTGACCTTCCTGTGGTTGTATTGACCCCTTCTAGCCAGTTCATCTAATGACCTTCCTGTGGTTTTATTTACCCCTTCTAGCCAGCTCATCTAGTGACTTTCCTGTGGTTTTATTGACCCCTTCTAGCCAGCTCATCTAGTGACCTTCCTGTGGTTTTATTGACCCTTCTAGCCAGCTCATCTAGTGACCTTCCGGTGGTTTCATTGACCCTTTCTAGCCATCTCATCTAGTGACCTTCCTGTGGTTTTATTGACCCCTTCTAGCCATCTCATCTAATGACCTTCCTGTGGTTTTATTGACCCCTTCTAGCCAGCTCATCTAGTGACCTCTCTGTGGTTTTATTGGTCCCTTCTATCAAGCTCATCTAGTGACCTTCCTGTGGTTTTATTTTCCCCTTCTAGCCAGCTCATCTAGTGACCTTCCTGTGGTTTTATTGGCCCCTTCTAGCCAGCTCATCTAGTGACCTTCCTGTGGTTTTATTGACACCTTCTAGCCAGCTCATCTAGTGACCTTCCTGTGGTTTTATTGACCCCTTCTAGCCAGCTCATCTAGTGATCTTCCTGTGGTTGTATTGACCCCTTCTAGCCAGTTCATCTAATGACCTTCCTGTGGTTTTATTTACCCCTTCTAGCCAGCTCATCTAGTGACCTTCCTGTGGTTTAATTGACCCCTTCTAGCCAGCTCATCTAGTGACCTTCCTGTGGTTTTATTTACCCCTTCTAGCCAGCTCATCTAGTGATCTTCCTGTGATATTATTGACCCCTTCTAGCCAGCTCATCTAGTGACCTTCCTGTGGCTTTATTGACCCCTTCTAGCCAGCTCATCTAGTGACCTTCCTGTGGCTTTATTGGCCCCTTCTAGCATGCTCATCTAGTGACCTTCCTGTGGTTTTATTGACCCCTTCTAGCCAGCTCATCTAGTGACCTTCCTGTTGTTTTTTTTTGACCCCATCTTGCCAGCTCACCTAGTGACCTTCCTGTGGATTTATTGACCCCTTTTAGCCAGCTCATCAAGTGACCTCTCTGTGGTTTTATCAGCTCATCTAGTGGCCTACCTGTGGTTTTATCGACCCCTTCTAGCCAGATCATCTAGTGACCTTCCTGTGGTTTTATTGACCCCTTCTAGCCAGATCATCTAGTGAGCTTCCTGTGGTTTTATTGACCCCTTCTAGCCAGCTCATCTAGTGACCTTCCTGTGGTTTTATTGACCCCTTCTAGCCAGCTCATTGAAGGTCTTCCTCTCTTCCTCCGCATCAACATCTTTTCTAAACCATTTTCTCTCATTATATGTCCAGGGTAGGTCTGTCCTTGTTTACATATTCATGATTCTAGGGATCTAACAGGTTAATATATCATTTAAGATTTATTTGTTCTTGTATTTGTCCATGGTACTTTGGGTAGCTTTGGCCAAGTCGAAATTTTAAAAGCTTCAATTCATTTTCTTTCTTCTTTTCTGAGAGTCCAGCTCTCCCATCCATAAGTGACCACAGGAAATACCAATGTCTCTAAAATTATATTCTTAGTCTTGAATAAAATATCTTTATAATCCAATTTCATCATTGCGTCCCTTCCTATCTCTTCAATAGTGCTCATATTTATATTGTTGGCTCTAATTCTGGATACGTTCGAAATCAATTGGCTTGTATCATATAATAAATTCCTCTGAATCTTTGTAGTTCTCTTTAATAGAGTCTCCAAAATATAAAAATTACTTTGACTCATGGTGATGGCATGGAGATTCTGGGGGTTGGTAAACCACATACAACACACGAGAACACAAGACAGCATCTCCAAACGTACGCCATACAAATCCACAACAACATACACACAAACAACACAAATAAACATACAGGATTTACAAACACAGCGCAGCAACATGTGCAAAATACACAAACGCAATACTAACCACTACATAAACCAATACAACGCCGAAATAACACAACCAAACATACAACAGTCACAAACACAACGAAGCAACATGCGCAAAAATACACAAAAACACGTGTCACTACATAAACAGACACAACATGATGAATTTTCAATAGGCATTGAATTTAGAGATTTGGCACTTTTATTTAAAACCGCGTACATTTGTAAAGAGATGTTGAAGTAAAACAAAATATATTAGAGTTGCTATCTCCGTCACAGCTGCTATTGGCGCAAGGTGTAGCTGGGCATGTCCATCTGGTCCGCTTTCCTCTTCTGGATCACACCGGCAGAATGTCAGCACAAACTTTAAACACGATAATATATATCGGCAGATTTGACCAATAACAGATATCTATAGATTACATCTCCATCAGTTTGAGATGGAGTAACTTTCCATCGCCACAAGTTTGGAAAATATGAAAATTTCACTTCGGTGTCCAAACTCACAGTTTGTAGAGAATTGTCGAGGGTCATGTAGTGTGTGAAATCTATTTATTAAAGAAAACGTAAAATATGTTGCTAGGCTCCAATGACAAATGGGCTTCCAACCAAATAAGCATGTATCAAATTAGAATAGAAGGCTTGTTGGTACACAATTTTCTTAAGTGGTTGCAAGAATATCTTGAAATTTATAGCCCAGTAAGAAAAAGGTTGGGAACCGCTGCGGTATAGAGGCAGGGAGCTGTTTGGCTAATATCACTCGGGGAGGTTTGGGAGATTTCATGTAGAAGTAATCCACAAGTCCGGAAGGACAACTTACCTGAATACGTACGGACATCGCTCCTTGACGATCGGCTTGATGTGCGGAGTCTTCATGACCTCTTCGGCGTTGACGAACTCAAAGACGTAGAGGTCGAGGTAGACTGGTACTGGAAGATTCTGCCATTTATCCATGATTACGCTGCCATTCCACAGCACCACCTCCTGCGCACACTCATGTTGGATGGAAACATCCCTTCTAACAATTGAAGACAGGATATCATTGATGGAAAAAAAGGAATCGCAGGATATCATTGTTAGAATAGAAAGAGAATCGCAGGATATCATTGTTATAAGAGAAGGAATCGCAGGATACAATTGTTATAAGAGAATGGATCGCAGGATATCATTGTTAGAATAGAAAGAGAATCGCAGAATATCATTGCTATAAGAGAAGGAATTGGAGGCTATAATTGTTAGAATAGAAAGAGAATCGCACGTTATCATTGTTAGAAGAGAAGGAATCGCAGGATACAATTGTTATAAGAGAATGGATCGCAGGATAACATTGTTAGAATAGAAAGAGAATCGCAGGATAACATTGTTATAAGAGAAGGAATTGGAGGCTATAATTGATAGAATAGAAAGAGAATCGCAGGATATCATTGTTAGAAGAGAAGGAATCGCAGGATACAATTGTTATAAGAGAATGGATCGCAGGATAACATTGTTATAATATAAAGAGAATCGCAGGATAACATTGTAATAAGAGAAGGAATTGGAGGCTATAATTGTTAGAATAGAAAGAGAATCGCTGAATAACATTGTTAGAAGAGAGGTAATCGCAGGACACAATTGTTATAAGAGAATATGGATCGCAGGATAACATTGTTTTAAGAGAAAGAGAATCGCAGGATATCATTGTTATAAGAGAAGGAATTGGAAGCTATAATTGTTCGAATAGAAAGAGAATCGCAGGATATCATTGTTAGAAGAGAAGGAATCGCAGGATACAATTGTTATAAGAGAATGGATCGCAGGATAACATTGTTATAATATAAAGAGAATCGCAGGATAACATTGTTAGAATAGAAAGAGAATCGCAGAATAACATTGTTATAAGAGAAAGAGAATCGCAGGATATCATTGTTAGAATAGAAAGAGAATCGCTGAATATCATTGTTAGAAGAGAAGGAATCGCAGGATACAATTGTTATAAGAGAATGGATCGCAGGATAACATTGTTATAAGAGAAAGAGAATCGCAGGATATCATTGTTATAAGAGAAGGAATTGGAAGCTATAATTGTTAGAATAGAAAGAGAATCGCAGGATATCATTGTTAGAAGAGAAGGAATCGCAGGATACAATTGTTATAAGAGAATGTATCGCAGGATAACATTGTTAGAATATAAAGAGAATCGCAGGATAACATTGTTAGAATAGAAAGAGAATCGCAGGATAACATTGTTATAAGAGAAAGAGAATCGCAGGATATCATTGTTAGAATAGAAAGAGAATCGCAGGATAACATTGTTAGAATAGAAAGAGAATCGCAGGATAACATTGTTAGAATAGAAAGAGAATGGATCGCAGGATAACATTGTTAGAATAGAAAGAGAATCGCAGGATAACATTGTTATAAGAGAAAGAGAATCGCAGGATATCATTGTTATAAGAGAGAGAGAATCGCAGGATATCATTGTTAGAATAGAAAGAGAATCGCAGGATATCATTGTTATAAGGGAAAGTGAATCGCAGGATATCATTGTTAGAATAAAAAGAGAATCGCAGGATAACATTGTTAGAATAGAAAGAGAATCGCAGGATATCATTGTTAGAATAGAAAGAGAATCGCAGGATATCATTGCTAGAATAGAAAGAGAATGGATCGCAGGATAACATTGTTAGAATAGAAAGAGAATCACAGGAAAGCATTGTTTTAAGGGAAAGAGAATCGCAGAATATAATTGTTATAGGTGAAAGAGAATCGCAGGATATCATTGTTAGAATAGAAAGAGAATCGCAGGATATCATTGTTATAAGAGAAAGAGAATCGCAGGATATCATTGTTATAAGAGAAAGAGAATCGCAGGATATCATTGTTATAAGAGAAAGAGAATCGCAGGATATCATTGTTAGAATAGAAAGAGAATCGCAGGATATCATTGTTATAAGAGAAAGAGAATCGCAGGATATCATTGTTAGAATAAAAAGAGAATCGCAGAATATCATTGCTATAAGAGAAGGAATCGCAGGATACAATTGTTATAAGAGAATGGATCGCAGGATATCATTGTTAGAATAGAAAGAGAATCGCAGAATATCATTGCTATAAGAGAAGGAATTGGAGGATATAATTGTTAGAATAGAAAGAGAATCGCACGTTATCATTGTTAGAAGAGAAGGAATCGCAGGATACAATTGTTATAAGAGAATGGATAGCAGGATAACATTGTTAGAATAGAAAGAGAATCGCAGGATAACATTGTTATAAGAGAAGGAATTGGAGGCTATAATTGTTAGAATAGAAAGAGAACCGCTGAATAACATTGTTAGAAGAGAAGGAATCGCAGGATACAATTGTTATAAGAGAATGGATCGCAGGATAACATTGTTATAAGAGAAAGAGAATCGCAGGATATCATTGTTATAAGAGAAGGAATTGGAAGCTATAATTGTTAGAATAGAAAGAGAATCGCAAGATATCATTGTTAGAAGAGAAGGAATCGCAGGATACAATTGTTATAAGAGAATGGATCGCAGGATAATATTGTTATAATATAAAGAGAATCGCAGGATAACATTGTTAGAATAGAAAGAGAATCGCAGGATAACATTGTTAGAATAGAAAGAGAATCGCAGGATAACATTGTTAGAATAGAAAGAGAATGGATCGCAGGATAACATTGTTAGAATAGAAAGAGAATCGCAGGAAAGCATTGTTTTAAGAGAAAGAGAATCGCAGAATATAATTGTTATAAGTGAAAGAGAATCGCAGGATATCATTGTTAGAATAGAAAGAGAATCGCAGGATATCATTGTTATAAGAGAAGGAATTGGAGGTTATGATTGTTAGAATATAAAGAGAATCGCAGGATAACATTGTTATAAGAGAAATAGAATCGCAGGATATCATTGTTAGAATAGAAAGAGAATCGCAGGATATCATTCTTAGAATAGAAAGAGAATCGCAGGATAACATTCTTAGAATAGAAAGAGAATGGATCGCAGGATAACATTGTTAGAATAGAAAGAGAATCGCAGGATAACATTGTTATAAGAGAAAGAGAATCGCAGGATATCATTGTTATAAGAGAAAGAGAATCGCAGGATATCATTGTTATAAGAGAATGAGAATCGCAGGATATCATTTTTAGAATAGAAAGAGAATCGCAGGAAATCATTGTTATAAGAGAAAGAGAATCGCAGGATATCATTGTTAGAATAAAAAGAGAATCGCAGAATATCATTGCTATAAGAGAAGGAATCGCAGGATACAATTGTTATAAGAGAATGGATCGCAGGATATCATTGTTAGAATAGAAAGAGAATCGCAGAATATCATTGCTATAAGAGAAGGAATTGGAGGCTATAATTGTTAGAATAGAAAGAGAATCGCTGAATAACATTGTTAGAAGAGAAGGAATCGCAGGATACAATTGTTATAAGAGAATGGATCGCAGGATAACATTGTTATAAGAGAAAGAGAATCGCAGGATATCATTGTTATAAGAGAAGGAATTGGAAGCTATAATTGTTAGAATAGAAAGAGAATCGCAGGATATTTATTTATTTATTTACGCTTATGAGGTGATACAGCAACGTCTTTACAATAAGAGAGGAGACAAAATGAATTTTGTTAGAAGAGAAGGAATCGCAGGATACAATTGTTATAAGAGAATGGATCGCAGGATAACATTGTTATAATATAAAGAGAATCGCAGGATAACATTGTTAGAATAGAAAGAGAATCGCTGGATAACATTGTTATAAGAGAAATAGAATCGCAGGATATCATTGTTAGAATAGAAAGAGAATCGCAGGATAACATTGTTATAATAGAAAGAGAATCGCAGGATAACATTGTTAGAATAGAAAGAGAATGGATCGCAGGATAACATTGTTAGAATAGAAAGAGAATCGCAGGATAACATTGTTATAAGAGAAAGAGAATCGCAGGATATCATTGTTATAAGAGAAAGAGAATCGCAGGATATCATTGTTAGAATAGAAAGAGAATCGCAGGATATCATTGTTATAAGAGAAAGTGAATCGCAGGATATCATTGTTAGAATAAAAAGAGAATCGCAGGATAACATTGTTAGAATAGAAAGAGAATCGCAGGATATCATTGTTATAAGAGAAGGAATTGGAGGCTATGATTGTTAGAATATAAAGAGAACCGCAGGATAACATTGTTAGCATAGAAAGAGAATCGCAGGATAACATTGTTAGAATAGAAAGAGAATGGATCGCAGGATAACATTGTTAGAATAGAAAGATAATCGCAGGATAACATTGTTATAAGAGAAAGAGAATCGCAGGATATCATTGTTAGAATAGAAAAAGAATCGCAGGATATCATTGTTAGAATAGAAAGAGAATGGATCGCAGGATAACATTGTTAGAATAGAAAGAGAATCGCAGGAAAGCATTGTTTTAAGAGAAAGAGAATCGCAGAATATAATTGTTATAAGTGAAAGAGAATCGCAGGATATCATTGTTAGAATAGAAAGATAATCGCAGGATAACATTGTTAGCATAGAAAGAGAACCGCAGGATAACATTGTTATAAGAGAAAGAGAATCGCAGGATATCATTGTTAGAATAGAAAGA
The DNA here is from genome assembly GCA_030710605.1 of Cordylochernes scorpioides. Taxonomy (NCBI): domain Eukaryota; kingdom Metazoa; phylum Arthropoda; class Arachnida; order Pseudoscorpiones; family Chernetidae; genus Cordylochernes; species Cordylochernes scorpioides. The sequence goes on from CP092872.1 coordinate 2,043,113, forward strand.
GAATCGCAGGATAACATTCTTAGAATAGAAAGAGAATCGCAGGATAACATTCTTAGAATAGAAAGAGAATGGATCGCAGGATAACACTGTTAGAATAGAAAGAGAATCGCAGGATAACATTGTTATAAGAGAAAGAGAATCGCAGGATATCATTGTTATAAGAGAAAGAGAATCGCAGGATATCATTGTTATAAGAGAAAGAGAATCGCAGGATATCATTGTTAGAATAGAAAGAGAATCGCAGGATATCATTGTTATAAGAGAAAGAGAATCGCAGGATATCATTGTTAGAATAAAAAGAGAATCGCAGGATAACATTGTTAGAATAGAAAGAGAATCGCAGGATATCATTGTTAGAATAGAAAGAGAATCACTGGATATCATTGTTAGAATAGAAAGAGAATGGATCGCAGGATAACATTGTTTGAATAGAAAGAGAATCGCAGGAAAGCATTGTTTTAGGAGAAAGAGAATCGCAGGATATAATTGTTATAAGAGAAAGAGAATCGCAGGATATCATTGTCAGAATAGAAAGAGAATCGCAGGATATCATTGTTATAAGAGAAGGAATTGGAGGCTATGATTGTTAGAAAATAAAGTGAATCGCAGGATAACATTGTTATAAGAGAAAGAGAATCGCAGGATACCATTGTTATAAGAGAAAGAGAATCGCAGGATATCATTGTTAGAATAGAAAGAGAATCGCAGGATACCATTGTTATAAGAGAAAGAGAATCGCAGGATACCATTGTTATAAGAGAAAGAGAATCGCAGGATATAATTGTTAGAATATAAAGAGAATCGCAGGATAACATTGTTATAAGAGAAAGAGAATCGCAGGATACCATTGTTATAAGAGAAAGAGAATCGCAGGATACCATTGTTATAAGAGAAAGAGAATCGCAGGATACCATTGTTATAAGAGAAAGAGAATCGCAGGATATCATTGTTAGAATAGAAAGAGAATCGCAGGATACCATTGTTATAAGAGAAAGAGAATCGCAGGATACCATTGTTATAAGAGAAAGAGAATCGCAGGATATCATTGTTAGAATATAAAGAGAATCGCAGGATAACATTTTTCTAAGAGAAAGAGAATCGCAGGATACCATTGTTATAAGAGAAAGAGAATCGCAGGATACCATTGTTATAAGAGAAAGAGAATCGCAGGATACCATTGTTATAAGAGAAAGAGAATCGCAGGATATCATTGTTAGAATAGAAAGAGAATCGCAGGATAACATTGTTATAAGAGAAAGAGAATCGCAGGATACCATTGTTATAAGAGACTAAAGGTAAAGACGACGGGTTTCTTTAATTAAAAGGCTACGAGCGTCTTCAATTCGAAAACGTCTCCAATTCGAATATTGATCTTGGTCCCTTTTATTCAAAACGTTGTTAATTCGAATTTTTTGATAATTCGATTTTTTTTGGTTCCTTGGGCTTCGAATGATTCAAGTTCGACTGTATTATGTATATTTATCTAAGTACCACATATATAATATAAAAATCCCCATTTGTTGTAATTTGCTTGGAACTAATAAAGATAAAGAAAGGCTGGCGTCCCTAGAGTGACAACCTGGCGCCATATAACTTCACAACAGGAAAACAGGGAACAGGACCCGGAAGGGGGTATTCCTGAGCCGGGGCTGTTGGAAGACAATGAGGAGGAAAAGTTGAAAGGAGATGTACTGGGCATTGCTGGAGCCATGTCAACACGCCTGTTTCTTGGAATATAGTCTTCTTGTCTCCACTGGAGTGTTTATTTACATATCCACGGGGGAAAATAATAATTTAAGATTATTTATTTTTTATAATTGTTGTTGTTGTCATGTCCAATGAAGAGCCTCAGATGTCTCCGTAAATCTCTATCACAGCAATGTTCTCTATTTTGGGTGTGTAAAGCTTTTGTTCTGGGTCTATGTCAATTTTCTGCAAGGCTGCGGCCATTGCTGGACATGAGAATATGAGGGTAGGTGTTAGTTCCACACCAGGACAATTGTCCTGTAGGTTCTTGTGCCATCTGGATGTATTGTCAGTCCTTTGTATCTGAGTCTTGCTTTGTTATTCTTCTCTCAGTGTTTATGTCATATATTTGACTTTTCCTTGTCTTTTTTTGGACTTTCTTGGATTTTGCCAAAGCATCAAATACTTTTTATTTTTCTAATCCATCAGTTGATTGTTTGAGCCAACTCTCGCAGACCTCCTAGTAGATTGATGATTTGCTGGGGATGTAATCAAAAACTGACATTTGTTGATAAGGTACAATTTGGATTATTAACACAAGGTAATAAGACCAAATACATAGTGTATGATGTTTCGGTAACAGTGTTGTTACCATCTTCATACAAAAGTACTGAATGTAATTGAATGGATTCAGTACTTTTGTCTGATGATGGTAACGATGCTGTTACTGAAACATCACACACAATTTATTTGGTCTTATTACCTTCTTATCTCCACACTGGGTGAAGCAGAATGCATCTGCCTTTGTCATTAAGACTGGAAGCACTACTCAGTGGCAGGCCGACTTAGCTCCAAAAGAAATGGCCGTCTCTGACATGAGGAACAGACGCCATGTGCAGCCGCTCCTAACATGGGGTACAAACGCTGCTCATCCTGTATCTCTGGATTAGGAGCCTTTACAGGGTACTATCAGCCGGGCCAGCTGAGCCCAGGTTTTTTATCGAGCTTGTCACTGCTCCCCCTCCTTCTTTTTCATCCGGGCTTGGGTCCGGCAAAGGCGTAGTGTTATTACCTTGTGTTTACTGACATTGGTTCTTTCCTTTGGCTCAACAATAAGTTTGTCAAAATACAGTCGAACCTCTTTAATTCAACACCCCAAGGGATCAGAGCCTTCGGTTGAATTAAAGGAAGTGTTGAATTAAAGTTAATAAGATGATTAGCTAATCATCTAACTCGCTAAAATAATATTTTTTTAAAAATAGCTTTGTAATATAAATTGATCATATTAATTAAAACCATTGTGTCTGTCCTTTTTAGTATTATATTTTATATACATGGTTAACTTTAATATCAGGGACAAAATGGTAATAATACATATTTTTGAAACATAAATAATTACAAATATTATTTTATTCTAATTGAAGATTATAGCAGTTGAAAGGAATAAATATGGAAAATTAAATGAACATATTAAAAATAATATTTAAAAATAATCATGAAGATCTTTTTAAAAATCCTTTATAGATGTCTGTTTTTTGCACTGAAATCCTATTCAGGATGTATTCCAGATGGTATATAAAAAAAAAAAAAAACATGCGTCTTTCTTCCTCTGGAATGTGTTTTAATTATTGTATTAAAGGCATCCACTGCTGCTGCAGGTGTTATTGATTTTGTGTTTAAATCTTTTATAATAACATGGAAATGGAATATTGAAATAAAATGTTATCATAATCATTGTGGCTACATTTTATGAAGATTTATTTATTTAAAAGGAAATTATTTGTAAATTTTAAAATAACTAAAATATTTCAATGCTGAAAATTAAAAATAAAATAATATTATTAATTAGCGCGCGATTCCTAAATTCCCGCGTAAAAAAATAAACAACACTCGTGACATTGCGCAACGGCACTGCAAAGTGAAACTTGAACTAACAGAAATCAAAAGTGCGCATGCGCGATCCTATCGGCGCCCGTCGTCGTCGCCACCGCCGTAATATCGTTTAGCGGTAAAGTTGTATGTAAAAACACATTCAACTGTCGAAATTTCGAATTTTAAAAATGGTCGAACTATCGGAACTGTCGTATTATCGATACTGTCGAATTACGGTTTGTTATTTGATAGGCCGGAGGTCGGGACATCAGAATATGGTCGAATTAAGGTAGAGTGTCGAATTTGCGTGTGTCGAATTAACGAGGTTATACTGTATTATTTTGTTGGACATTAATTTTTACCATATATCAAAAAATACTATCCAGTCTTTTCCTATGATAATTTTTTTTTAAATATCTGTTACTATTAAGTTTAAATGGCCTATTTTATTTTTAAATCTCACTTATACTTTACATTCTCCAATAGAGGAAATGCCCTTTCCTTGATAATCAGTTAAATAACATTTAGGCGGAAACAATTTAATATTGTAACCAAGTATTTATTCATTTTATTATTTTTATTAACAGAGTGGTCATTTTCATATTTATATTTTTGCTACTCTGTAAATTTCCCTCGTGGCTTATCTTTTGTTTACCTTTCATAATTTGTCCTTGCCTGAAATAAATTTTGTTTCCTCCTGAAGATTTTGTCTTCCTTAATTTTCCACGTGGCAATATGTTCAAAATATTTTAAAAATAGATCTTTTGACATAGTTGTTAAAGCCGCACCAGTGTCAATTTCTGCTAAGAATTTTATGTCGAAGACATACAAAATACTCTCAAATTTATTAGTTCGATATTCTATATTATTGATGGACTCATCATTCTTTCTTGAAAATGATTCTCCGTGGGCAGACGCTTCACTAGATGTACCTCTCTTTCTTGGTTGAAAATATCTATTCTTAGACTTTGAATGACATACACTCGATATATGTCCCAATTGTTTACAAGAATAGCAGAAAGAATTTTTTTAAAAACATCTGTCCGAATGATGATTCATCTTTCCACAATGTTTGCACTTAGAATGTAATTTGTTTATTTCTTTATTTTCAGCATAAGACTTCATTTTCAGCACATTTTAATCTACCGTTTCTATTGTGGTTGTCATATTTACTGCCATATTAAAAGTGAGCTCAGGCTCTTGCAGTAATCTTATCAAAATAACTTGACTAGAAACTCCTGAAACGAACTTATCCCTTAGTTGTTCTTCAAATTTAAACCAAAGTTACACCTATTAGCCTGTTTTTTTAATTTAAGGACATAATCTTCTATTTTTTCGCCATGTTCCTGAACCAACTGGCTGAATTCATATCTTTCAAAAATGATATTTGGCTTCGGTGTAAAATGAATAATTAAAATACTCACAATTTCTTCGAATTCTAATGCACAAACATCTCTAGGTGCGATCAATTCTTTTAGAATACTATAAGTATTTGCTCCAACAGACATAATAAAAAAGGGAACAATCTACTTACCTTCGATTTCATTCACCAAGATGTACTGTTTGAATCGTTGAATATAATTTTCAAAAGGTTCTTCTTTCATTATATATGGTTCGAACGAAATCCTCGTCGCCATTGTTAATTTTCTTGAATATGTATCCCACTAGCTATAAAAATTATCAGAATTTATATAAAAAAAAGAAGTTTATTTTCCTTCTTTAAAAATATTTACATAGCAATTTAACAAAACAAATTTAACCAACAATTAGAGAGAAAATATCTTTATTTACGGGGCTGCTAACCAAAATAAATGATTTTTGAGCCCCAAAATCCAACAATTAAACAAAACTGATTTACATATCTCTCGACAGAAAATATTTACTCTAGTATCTAGTCAAAACCCAATAAATAAATATATACACAATTTAATTATTTTTATACGTCTGCGTAACTCTAAGTCCATTTACATCAATATGATACTCTAGCATGTGCGGCACAACGACCGAAATTTTCGTATTCGCACCGTGATTAAAAAGTATTACAATGCGTCGCAAAATCGGGGTCGATTTGGCCGCGCTTTGTCTACTCCTGGACGATATAGGCCTAACTTAAGCGGTCGTAAACAAAGAGACGTCTTAGAGTAAAATAAAAATTTAAGCTATTTCTTTATTTTCTAAATTTTTCGTTTTCTTCGCATTACATTTATTCATTCAGTTTAAAATAGCATTTTTAATTTTTCCTTTGTTAAAAAATGCATTAATGCAGTTTTAGCCATTCCTAAAAGTTTAATATGAGAAATATTATATAAAAAAATAATATTAAATAAATAAAGTCTCTCCCAATGGTATCACAATTCACATTATTAATTAAAATATATTACAACAGAGAAAATAGAGGTAACCTGGGCTCCTGGAGCGTAAATCTCCAACTACCTGGAAAACAGTGTTTTCTAACTTTAATTCAACAAAAGGATCTCTTGGGTGTCTAATTAAAGAGATACAATATATATAAAAAAGTAATTTTGGATCTAAAATAGAACATTTAATTATATACATTATTATATATATTTAGTAGGTTGTTTCAAAAGTGTTGAAGATATTAATCTGCGATTTTAAATGTTTCTTTTTGACCAGTACTTTTGTTTTGTTTTTGCTTTTCCTAAAATGTTTTTTTTTCTTCTTCTTCTTCATTATTATTTGTTCTATATGCAAAACTTTGTTTTTTGAGACTTGAATAAACAAATTCAAGTTTATTATATTTTTGTGTGCTTTTAAAGTTAAAACACAACAGGTTATGGACCCAATCAGGCATTCACTGCGAAATATAACAAAAACGAAGCAACGGTAAGCCTAAAATTAATTCTATTTTGTTTATCACGTTAAAATTTATATTAGTAATGGCTGGAATGGATAATATTAAAATGGGTATGAATATTCCCAAATTGGAAGGATTAATAAACTGGCCAGAATATAAGAAAATATAAAATTGCTTTTAACAATTGTTGTGTCTCTACAACTACTCCAGGTCACCGAGATCCACTAAGTCAGAGATAAAACCTTTATTGGCTCATAACACTAATATGACTGAATGAATATTTACAATTTAATGATACATATATATACATAAAAATAATTAACATACAAACAAACACTATGCAAAACCTTATTTGCATATCTCGACAATTTATCTAAAACATAACTATTGTTATGCAAAAACACCACATCTTCTCACCCCCAATTTGTTACACAATCTTTTAAGTATTCGGGGAGTCTCCGGTTTCTTATTGGTCTACTTGGCCCAGGTGTTTCCTCCAGCCTTTCCGGTGATTCGTTTGGGTCATTCATTTGTTCCCCCCTTCTTTCGGTGTTACACTCCTCCTTCTTCTCCACATTCTCCGATACTTCTCCCTTGACTCTTCTCATCAATTGGTCCTGGTGTCTTTTTGCTGTCACTCCGTTTTCCATAATTACCTCATTGATTTGACATACACTGTCGCCATAACTCATCCATTCAAGACCAATTCCAATCTGGTCAAACGCCCTCCCTTCCAATCAGATTTGGGCCCGGACCTTCGATCACAAGCAATTCCATTGTGATACTTCTTTTGTTCACTTTTACGTCGGCTTTTATTTTACCCAGAATGGATAACCTCTGTCTGTTCCATTGCACCAACTTGGTAGAATCCTTCTCTATTCTTGGCCTTTCTGACTTCACCCAAGTTTCTATATACGTCTTCTCAGAAATAATATTTTTTCTTGTTCCTGAGTCAATGAGCATATTCATATCTCGACCGCTAGTCCGTACTTTTACCATATAATTCCGCATGTTACTTGTGTCCTTCACTTGATTTATATTAAAAAGGCCATTAGTTGCCTCTGCCTCCTCATCTATCGAGCAATTATTACGATCGCTCCTCCAGTTCCCGTTCTTACAGACCCTAGATATATGCCCTAACTTCTGGCATTTAAAACATCTTTTATCTTTAAAGAAACATTGCTCTTCTCTGTGATTTGTGTATCCACAGCGGAAACATTTAAAAATCTTCTCATTCCTCCGTCTCACCTTAACAGCTCTTCCCATTACATTAATTTCTTCCTGAGGTTTTCCATCTTTAATTTCTGCAACGTTCTTTACCGCAGCCTCATGTGCCAATGCCATATCTTGAGCCACTTTAAATGTTAGCATACTGTTCATTAACAGCATTGATTGTATCTCCCCGTTTAGAATACCGCATACTAGGGCATCACGCAACCTATCCTCCAAATCAGGGAATTCACACTTCTCGGCAATTTTCTTTAGAGCTGTTATAAATTCAGATATTGTTTCATTTGGCATTTGAAGCCTTTTCGTAAATTTAAAACGCTGCACTATTATATTTGGCGTTGGGTCAAAGTATTTTTTAATCCTTGTTACCACCTCTTCCCATTCTGTCTCCAATGGATTCTTGGGAGAGGTCAACGTCCGTATTATATTATACGTTTCTCTTCCACATAGCGAGAAAAATGTTGCCTTCTTTTTAACAACCTTTACTATATCATTCGCTATGCAATAAGATTCAAAGCGCTCTAAATAACTCGAGATTTCATTTCCATTGTTTGGGTTGAACTGTTCAATGTTCATCATTGTTCACTTACTTTTCCTTCGTCGCCAATGTTGTGTCTCTACAACTACTCCAGGTCACCGAGATCCATTAAGTGAGAGGTAAAACCTTTATTGGCTCATAACACTAATATGACTGAATGAATATTTACAATTTAATGATACATATATATACATAAAGATAATTGCCGACAAGATGCAGATACCGGAGAAAATTGATATCTTACAATGCCGTCGGCTATCCAAAAGGGCTAGGGCTCCACTCCTTGTTACCATTCCTGACCACAACGAAAGAATAAAGCTATTTAAGAATGCATTTAAGCTTAGAAACTTTGAAATATACATAAGTAAAGACTACACTCTTGGGATCAGAGAACAACGTAAAATACTGATCGCCAAAAGAAAAGAACTTTTAACAAGTGGAACTTTTGCGAAATTAAGAGACAACAAGTTGATTGTCGCAGGCATAAAGTACCAAGTTGTAAATGGAAAAATCGTCAGTCCAAATGGGGCTGAATTATAGCTAATAAACAAAAATAATCTAGATAAAAAATGTAATTATTTAAAAATAAATAAATCTAACCAGCCACTGACAAATCCCCAATCCTCTGTAAATAAAAATACTTATGGGCAAACTACTGTAAATAGACAATCTTGTTTTTCGTTCAAAGACGACACACAAGTGCTGTGTTGGAATGTTAATGGATTGGAAAGGATGTTGCTACAATTCGACCTATTCACACATTTAGAAAAGTGCAGCATTTTTGCACTCACAGAAACATGGAAGGATCAACATCTGAAGAACAAACCAACAGGATTTCATCTTTATGAATCACTTGCTCAGAGAGACCACAAGAAGGGTAGATCATCGGGGGGAATTATTGTTGGGATTCGAGAAGCTATAAAAGACAAGATTGAAAGGACTGAAATTGAAAAACAATGGATTATGATCTGTCTGAGGTTGGACGGTGAAATGCGAGTGTGTATGATCTTTGCTTACTTGCCACCAAACGAACACTATTTGACCAACTGCAAAAATTTACTCGACCAAATAGAAGGGAAAATAGTTGAAGGATATGAAGTTTTACTGGCTGGTGACTTGAATACACGAACGGGTGCAATGGGAATTCTTCATAATACATTATACCTTCCTTGCTACTTAACTACTAGACGCACTTCTAAAGATCCTGTAAGATCTACGCATTCAGAACAATTCATAGATAGATTGGATAATAATACTCTCACAATTTTGAACGGCAGAACAAGGGGTGACAGAAGTGGTAACTACACATATATATCAGCACGGGGATCCTCGGTGGTAGACTACTGTATTGTCTCCCATGGGCTGTTGGGTTACGTACATGACCTATACATCGAGGGATTACCGCACTCAGATCACTTACCTCTAATTATAAAAATGGATATGAGTTGGGGACCGAAACAAGTGACGAACCCGACTTCACGGGTAAAGAAAAAATATATATGGTTACCCGAAAGAGTAACGCTATTTGTAGAGGACTTAGGAGTAGCTTATGGATTTTGGAATAACTCGATTGAGAATATAATGAACAACATGGTTAATCAGATCAAAAGCGCAATGGTACAAAATGGTATGCAAATTGAAATAAAAGCGAATAACTCACTGTCGAAGCCCTGGTTTGATCATGAGTGCTACATAGCGAAAAAGATTATGAAAGCAACTCTGACAAAATATATTAAATCTAATAAGGATCTAGATCGTTTGGAATATGTTAAAACAAGGAACAAATATACATCGATTATTAACAATAAAAAGAAAAAATACTGTTGTGAAATACAAGAAAAATTAAATAATACATACGATTCAAGTGAATTCTGGAAAACAATAGCTCGCTTCAGAAAAAGAAACTATACACAGGGCAATATCTCAATATCGGACTGGCAGCAATTTTACAATAAACTCCTGGATACAGAATCAATACCAGATTACGAACCCGTTACTATGACCTTCCTAAATACAGATAATGAGCTAACTAAATGCATAACTCTTAATGAAATAAGCAAAGAAATTTCTCGAATAAGGCATGGCAAGGCGGCTGGTTTTGACGACATAATGAATGAAGCAATAAAGTCCCTCCCAAAAGATTATCTAATTTCCTTAAAGGATATATTCAATAGAATTTTGAGAACGTCTGAATTTCCGACAACATGGTTGAAATCAGTTATTCAACCAATTTTTAAGAATGGTGATCCAGACGACCCCTCTAACTACCGAGGCATAGCGCTCTTAAGCAATATAGCAAAACTATTTACATCAATACTCAAATCTCGTCTAGGCAGTTGGATCGAAAGGAGAAATATAGTTCCTGAGAACCAGGCGGGATTCAGGGCCGGCCACTCTTGTCAAGACCATATATTCACTCTATTATCCCTGATTCAAATGACTCTAAGCCGAAAGAGAAGGAAATGCTACATGTTCTTCGTGGATTTGAAAAAAGCCTTCGACACAGTGCCCCACTCATTATTATGGAGAAAACTGGTAGATGCAGGTCTCAACCACCGTTTTGTTAACTTAATTAAAGATTATTACACAAATATGACAGCGGTAGTGCGATGGAACAATTCATTCACTGCGCCAATAAAGGTGCGTTCGGGAGTTTTACAAGGGGAGCCGATGTCACCTTATTTATTTATACTTTTTATAAATGATTTAATCGGTCTCTACAATAATTCAGATTTACCGGGAATATATCTCCCAAATTATGGACATGTTCATATTCTACTATACGCAGACGATATTGTCTTGATTGGAGAATCCAAAAATAACCTTCAAATAAAAATCAATATGCTAAGAAAATATTTTGAAACAAATTTACTAACCCTGAATGAAAATAAGTCAAAAATAGTAGTTTTCCGAAACGGCGGTCGATTAGCACAAAATGACAAATGGTTTTGGGGTGAGCGGCAACTGTCTGTTACTACGAAATATCTATACTTGGGATATCCGCTTACAAGTGCAAATTCACTAAACAAGGTAGCGTCACACTACAAAGGCAAAGCCCTGGCAGCAATTGGCGCTGTGTGGCAAGTTCTGACAAAATCCAAGATGAACTCTCTAAATGCGGCAATGAGATTACTTGATTCGACGGTCTTGCCTCACATGCTATACGCCGCACCCTGCTGGGCACTCAACCAAGTAAAGGTAGTTGACCAGGTTCAGAACATTTTCCTAAGACGCTACCTAAATTTACCAAAGTATACTCCGGGCTTTATGCTAAGAATGGAGTGTGGACGAGTATCACAGGAAGTTATCATAACTAAACAGGTCCTGAGATTTTGGGTGAGGATTATGAAAATGGAAGAGAGTAGGTTGCCCCGGGCATGTTTGTCACACCTCTGGACATTACACAGCAATCAAAGGGCTGGTTTAACCTTTGTTGAAAACCTGTCAACCATTTTAGACTCAAACGGTTTTTCGTTCCTGAAGGGTTGTCCGGATTACACTGCAATACTGACAGAAATCCCTGCTATTATTCGAATAGCAACCGAACAAAGCATCCAAAGCGACATGGCGAAAATCCTAAATACTTCACATTACAGTCACTTCAAATACCTAAAAAATTCAATAACAGCAGAACGATATTTATTCACAACTATTCCTCTAGCAATTAAAAGATTCTTTGCACAACTGAGACTCCTATGGACGATCTTCCCAGAAAATCGTTCAAAGCGCTGGAAGATTGATTTGTCTCTAACTTGCGATCTGTGTAAAAACAGAATCCAAGACGAAATTATGCATATAATATTTGGATGCTCTTGCTTAGAGAAACAGAGGAAAGAAATTTTGGGTGACTTACCCTGGTCTCAACCTGACTGCCAACAAATTTGCAGCTGGATGAACACACTGATGGTTGATCAGGGTCTCTCCCTCGGTTTATATAAATTCTACAAGGCCGCAGTCAATGTCCGTTGGAGAATAATGGATTCGCCGAATGTCGTGTTTGCTTGGAGGAAGAAGGCGAAGACTGAACGCGGCTGATTCCACACTAGCCCTCTCAATGATATCCTAACCTTGACATATCCTAAACATTGGTAATTTAATTTAAATATTTAATCATGTATGGTTCCTTTTGCTCTGTATGTTTATTTTTTGTATATATGGTTATATTTTTTTTGTTTGTTTTTTTTTTCTTTCTTCTCTCTTTTCTTTTTCCTTATTACCTCTTGTATTCTAGTTTTTACTTCTGAAATATCTTCCTTTGCTAAATCCTGTAGAGGGGAATCATGTATAGGGCTGGATGCCCCAATATAAAGGCTTGTGTGTGTGTTATTTAAGAAAAGGAACTGCTCGACTGCTTGTATATAAGTTTATACCACGCCCTTTCTTTATTCTTCCCCCTTATTTGACACATTGTAAATAACATTGCTGATTATGGTTATTTCTGTATATACCCTGTTCTACTCGGAGAATCTGTATAAGATCAAAAGGTCTTAATAAAGCTTTTTTGTTGTTGTTGTTGATATATATACATAAAAATAATTAACATACAAACAAACAAACACTATGCAAAACCTTATTTGCATATCTCGACAATTTATCTAAAACATAACTATTGTTATGCAAAACACCACAACAATAAACAAAGTAATAGGCGTTGTTGATGGAACATATAGAAAGCCAATAAAACAAGAAACAAATGAAGAAAAAGAGGCATATGTAAAATGGGAAAGTGAAGATGCAATATCCCAATTGTTATTTACAACAAGTGTGGTGCCTGATGTAAGTCAACTAATCATTCCCTGCTCAAGTGCTAAAGATATGTGGGACAAATTGTTAAGTGTCTATGAGCAAAGCTCTGGTCAAAGATTAGACATGCTCTATAATCAATTCTTTAATTTTAAGAAGGATCCTACAGATGATATTTCAAAGCACATTTCAAAACTAGAAAGTTTATGGAATGATATGCAAAATGAACTTACTAAACAAGAACATTTGAAATTGCCCGAATCCATGCTGATTTGCAGAATCATAAACACCTTGCCTGATGAATATTTTGATTTTAAAAGTGTTTGGGAATCATTGTCTAAAGAAGAACGTTCTGTAGACAATCTCACACAAAGGCTTCGGTTACTCGAAATAAGAATTCAACAGCGAGATGAATGCAGCGCATCAAGTTCGACAGCACTAATGGCAAATTCATATGAAAATAAGCAAAATATGAAAGGAAAAGTTACCAAAAGTAATCAAATTTTTCAGAAAACAAGAGAATGTTACTTTTGTCATAGAAAAGGACACTTGGCCAGAGATTGTAGGTATGCAAAACAGAAGAAACTAAAGGATAAAGAAAAGGATGAAACTAAATTAAAACTTAATTCAAAATTAAGTGAAAGTTTAATCAGTGAAAGATTCAATGAACAAGATGAAGACATTTGGATTGGTGACTCAGGAGCTACTAACCACATTACAAGAAATGCAAGTTTATATACTTCTTATAAGGATTTTCCTACCCAACAGACTGTTAAAGTTGGAAGTAATGAAAAATTGACAGCTTATGGAAGTGGAACTATAACAATTGAAACTTGTGTAAAAGGTAAATGGCAAACTCACTACCTAACTGATGTATGGTATGTTCCCAATTTCAGTCGTAATGTGATGTCATTACAGTCCACATTGGATAATGGGTTTGAAATGAAAATGGATAAAAAGGTTGTAAACATTTTAAGACAGCAACTTGAGAAGTTATTGTAGAAGGGAAAAGACTACCAGGAGGCTTGTATGGTATGTTAATAACAAGTATCAAACCTGAAAATACTGCAGAAGTCAATTTAGCCAAAACCGAAAATGTCAATATGCTACAACTATGGCATGAAAGATTTGGACATCAAAATAAAAGACATGTTCAAAAATGGCTTAAAGAACAAGGAATAGATGCAGTCATGGACAATGAACCTTGCGAGGCATGCATTTATGGCAAACAACATAGACTGAGTTTTGGATCAAGAGAACAATATTCTTCTACCCAACCTGGAAACTTAATTCATGTAGATGTATGTGGCCCTATGCAGGAGGTTTCGAAAGGAGGGATGAGATACTTTGTGTGTTTCAAAGATGATTTTACAAAATACCGATCAGTGTATTTCCTAAAAGAAAGGTCACAAGTCATTGAAAAGCTAGAACAATTTCTCTTGGAAACAAAGACTACTGGACATATAGTGAAAGAAATTCTCACAGATGGAGGAAAGGAGTTTGTAAATAAAGAAACCTCAAAAATTACAAACAAGTATGATATTAATCATAGGATCACAATGCCATATACTCCACAACAGAATGGTTCAGCGGAAAGAGAAAACAGGACTTTAATAGAAGCGACTCGTTCAATGATATACTCGGCTCGTATGCCAAAAATATGAGCCTAAAGCTTTGGGCAGAGGCAGTTAACACTGCTACATATGTTTTGAATAGAAAAGGACCAACACAAATTGAGGGAAAGACACCTTATGAACTATGGTTTGATAAAAAAAACCAGCAGTTGATCATCTTCGAATATTCGTAACTGAATGTTTTGTTCATGAGAAGAAAGTTAGATGCCTAAAGCGAAAAAGGTATTTTAGTTGGTTATTGAAGTAACAAGGATGGGTATCGAATCTGGATGCCGAACTCAAACAAAGTTGTCACAAGTAGGGATGTAATATTCAAGGCAACTACTGTATACCAACATTTAGCCTTGATATTGAAAAAAGAAATAAGGAACTTTCAAGTAATCAGATTGATGAACAAAATGATACTCAAGATATTGAGAAAATTGAAAGCAATGTTCAAACATCAGACATATACAATCTAAGAGATCGATCAAATATATCAAAGCCTCAAAAGTATATTGATGCTGAAATAAATATTGCAGAAGGTCTTGAACCCAAGACATATAAAGAAGCAATGGATTCTCCAAATGCACAGTTTTGGAAAGAAGCAATGAATGAAGAAATGAATTCTTTAACGGAAAATGATGTATACGAATGCACAACATTACCACCTGGCCAAGAACCAATTAAAGACCAAATTAAATTCTAAAGGAGAGATTACAAGATATAAGGCAAGACTGGTGGCAAAAGGGTTTGTACAAAAGAAGGGTATAGATTATGAAGAAACATTTAGTCCTGTGGCAAGACATGACACCATAAGAACTCTTTTAGCAATTGCTGCTAATAAAGACTTAAAATTGGTACAGTTTGACATAAAGACAGCCTTTCTATATGGAGACTTACAAGATCAAATTTATATCAAACAACCTGAAGGATTCAACAATGGAACATATCTTGTATGGAAATTGAAGAAAAGTCTCTATGGACTTAAACAGTCACCAAGATGCTGGAATCAGAAAATAGTCAACTTCATGAAAGAAAGATGTCTGAAGGAAAGTACAGCTGACCCCTGTTTATTCTTCAGAAAAACAAATGATCAACTACTCATTATTGCCATATATGTTGATGATGGAATCATTGCTGGTACAAATGAACAGGAAATCAAAGCATTTCTTGATGAACTAATGTTTTCATTTAAGATCACAAGTAAACCATTAAATTACTTTTTGGGTATTGAGATAGAGCGGCAACCGGATGGGTCAATCTTTATAAATCAAAAGGCATATATAAAAAGAATTCTTGAGAAATTCAATATGTCTCAAGCGAATAAAGTTGGAACACCAACTGATAATTCTACTGTTCCTGGGGAAGCAGAGATTCTAGAAAATGTTCCCTTTCGTGAAGCGATTGGTAGTCTGATGCATCTGAGCTACTTAACAAGACCCGATATCACTTTTGCACTGAATAAAGTTTCTCAAAAACTTGCAGCCCAAACAATATATGACTGGGAAGCAGTTAAACGAATCTTCACATATCTTTCAGAGAGGAACAACTGAATATGACATTATAACCAAAGGGCTCCCTAAGCCGCGTTTCCAAATGCTGAGATATCTACTGGGCATGTGAGTGACATTTGAAATCTGATTAAGGGGAAGTGTTGAAGATATTAATCTGCGATTTTAAATGTTTCTTTTTGACAAGTACTTTTTTTTTTTTTGCTTTTCCTAAAATGTTTCTTTCTTCTTCTTCATTTTTATTTGTTCTATATGCAAAGCTTTGTTTTTTGAGACTTGAATAAACAAATTCAAGTTTATTATATTTTTGTGTGCTTTTAAAGTTAAAACACAACAAAAAGAAATACCTTTTTGGCCATAACTCGAAAAGTACTAAATATTTTTAGTTCAATTTTTGTACAATATTATGTTGGAATTAAGAAAAACTGACTCCTAGTGGTTGCATAGAGATTCCTTGCCGAGCCCACACCTACCTCGGCCATTAAGTATGTGTCATTAAGAGACAGTAAGGACCAAGTAGCGCTGCACTATAAGGTCATTAAGCATTTGGGGGTAGAACCATTTAGTATTATTTATATTTGAACCAATACATGGAATTGCCTTGGTTTCTCCAGGAGGTGGGGTCTCATTGGAAAGAGGTTGGGAGTGAGCGAGGAATTATTTTGTTGAGATTGCTTGGTGTGACACTCTTGTAAACCACATACAACACACGAAAACACAATACACACAACAAAGCTACGCAAATACACACAAGACATAGAACAAAAATGAGCAGCCAAATATACACCATACGAAAACACAAACAACAACATACACAACACGTACAGCTACATAAACAAATACAACACACAAGCGCAACACAACAAAACATAAAATTAACAAACACAACTAAACATACAGAAATAACAAACACAGTGTAACAACATGCGCAAAATACACAAACACACCTACCACTACATAAACAGGCAATATATTTATATGTGAATTTTTAATAGGCATTGACATGACAGATTTGGCACTTTTATTTAAAAACCGTGTACACGTGTAAAGATATGTTGAAGTAAAACAAAAAATATTCAAGTTGCAGCGGCTATCTCCGCCACAGCTGCTATTGGCGCAAGGTGTAGGTGGGCATGTCCATTTGGTCTGTTTTCCTCTTCTGGATCACACCAGCAGGAATGTCATCAGTTTTGGACAGAGGAAATATATGCATTTTATTACTAAAGATGGCATGTTCCACTTATTCAAACAACAGAGAGAGAGAGGTGGGGGGTTACCTTGAAGATGACAAAGATGAAGGACGACGCCACCATCACCAGTCCGAATACTATGAGACAGTACAGAACGATGGTGACAATCCGGACCTTGGTGTCGAGCATGCCACGGATCTCGTCAACCAGCTCGTCGGTCAGCTCGGCGCGCTGTCGCACATCACATCAGTCTGTTTCCACAACCTCGTCAATTCATGTCTCAGACCAGCAACAATCGCCACTTCAGGTAAAACTGAACTCTCTGTAGTTGAACTTTTATATAAGAAAGAAAAACATTTCAGTACGCAAGTTTCTTTTAAACATAATACACACTTTTACTGTTCTTACTGAGATGAAAAATATATTGGGAGGGCTTGTCTTATCAGTTGTGAACCCTTCCAGCGGTTTCGCCAATTTAAACTACCAGACCGTTTTTTTAGAGCTCTAATACTGTATTGGTCCATTCTGCTTATATACGCTGCACTGAAAAGTGGAATATTAGAAATGGATTCAAATAAACTATGGGTATACGTAGCTACGAGAGCACTCAGAGTAACGTTCCTTCCTACCTCGTTCATCCACAGGATGGGTAGATCCTGGGAATGACGTACTTCAGACCACTGACACACACCGTTGTTGTGACACTGTGTCGCGCCATATGTCCGCACTACTCACTCGAAGACTTTACCCCCATCGACCTGGTAGTCGAAGCTGACCTGGACCCTCTTGTTGAGCCGCATGGGGATGCCAAGTCTCTGCAGACCCCATGAACATGATGGTTTAACATTTGAAACAGATGTGCTATAACATGTGAAATATATATGCTAATATGTGAAATACATATGATAAAATGTGAAATATATATGCAAATATGTAAAAAAGATATGCGAAAATGTACGAGGGCCATCCAATAAATAAGTTTCCCTATTTTTTAACAAATAAACCACATTATTTACAATTATGCAGTTATTTTATTTTAATTATACAACTCATAGACTACTTCTCTAAATAATCACCATTTCTGTCCAAACATTTTTGGTACCGTTGTAGCAATTTTTTGATGCGACTGTTGTACCAAGCCGTGTCCTGTCTTCGTAGCCAGTGGTTCTCCTCCGCCTGCACTTCGTCATCATTCGCAAAGTGCTTGCCTCCAAGGTGCCACTTGAGTGCTGGAAAAAGATGGAAGTCGCTTGGGGCAAGTTCCGGAGAATAAGGTGGATGTGTGAAAATTTCCCATTTGAAGTTTTCCATAGCCATAACTTTGCCTGCAGAGATTGTGACCTTCGCCTATTTTGATGCACTTTCCTCAGGCATCTTCCACACCATTCTTTGACGTTTTGTTTCTGGAGTTGAATGATGCACCCAGCTTTCATCTCCAGTGACAATACGGGAAAACAGTTGATCTCCATCTCTTTGATGCATCTCCAGGAAAGCTCGGGCTGCCTCCATCCGTTGTTGCTTGTGATTTTCCAAGAGCAAACGTGGGACCCATCTTGCGCAGACTTTGCGAAAATTAAAAATATCTGACATGATTGTTCCAATCGAAGAGCGTCCAATTTCGATTCCAGGAGGCAGTCGAATCATTATTTCGTCAATGGTGACGCGGCGATCTGCTTCCACCACATTCCGAACAGCAGCAACGGCTGCATTGTCCGTAGCAGTAACGGGCCTGCCGCTTCGCTCGTCATCATGCACGTTTTGCCGTCCTTCTAAGAACCATGAAGCCATCGGCGAACCATTTGGACGCTCATACATTCTTCACCATACACTGGCACTAAATTGCGATGAATATTGACCGCAGTTTCATTTTTCGCCGTGAAAAAACGAATTACAGAACGGAGTTCGCAAGTGGACACGTTCACCAGTGGTAGCTTCATGGAAACTGGAGCGCTACGGACTTGCGCGTACGAGTAGCGTGATTTTGAAGGTCACGCGCTTCCAACGCATCTTAGTGACTGTTTATTCAACAAAAACAACAACAAAAAGCCTTTATTCAGAGTCACTGACCCTATACAGGATTCACCAGAGGTATGCATAAGAACAAAGCAGTGAGACAAAGGAAATAACGATATATACAGAAGAAAAAGAAAAAAAAAACAAGAAAGAGAAAGAGGGAAGCAAGAAAAACAACACAAAAAGAGTAGCAGTAAGAAAGTGAGGAGTGAGTGTCACTTGGCCTTCTTCTGAGATACGGACTTGTGGAAACCATAAAACGCCGTAGCAATATACTTATTCTGGGTCATATTGTCAATTATTGATGGAAGTGAAGCACAGAGTTGTCCAGTTTTGAGCATAAGGGTTCTTCTTTCTTCTTTCAGAGCATAGCAATCAAAAATATAGTGAGTGATTTCATTTTTTAGTTTTGAATTACAGAAGGTACAAATCGGGTCCTCACCGCAGAGCATCTTGGTGTGGTTTTCTCTAAAAAAAACTTGAAAGTATTCTAACTTGTGCGAGTAGTCTTACAACCGGGAAAGGAAAATCCCCTAAAAGGTATCCCTCCGTCATGAAAGATATGTGAATGTCTTTGTAGTGAGAGTATAGCTTAGATTTATACATTCTTGTAAGTGACTATTTATTCAATACTAACTAATTTTTACAACGTTTCGTTTGCAGAAAAAAAAATTGGGAAACTTATTTATTGGATGGCCCTCGTAGAACAGATGTGAGAATATGTAGAGCATATATGCGAATTTGTAAAACGGATAAGCAAATATGTGTGCGAATCTGTAGAACAAATGTTTGAACAGGTAAAACAGATGTGCGAGTATTTGAAGTAGAATTGCAAACATGTAAAACCCATGTGCGAACACCTAAAACCCATGTGAAAAGACCTTGAACCCATGTGTAAACACCTAAAAACCATGTGAAAACACCTAAAACAGATGTGAGAACATGTGAAACAATTGTGTGTAGCCAAAAGAAGAGGTGTAGCGATTACCGGCTCAATGTCCAGGAACATCTCGTGTTTATTGATGTCAGGCTTGAGGCCGTCCACCTGGGCGATGTTGCTGCAGTCCCCGCTGTAGAAGTGGGGCAAGGAGGCCACCAGCGGGATCTCTGCACAGGCATATGGTGGACCAAGATAGCTCAATATTCATTCAAACTGGTCACTTCTTCCGTTAAAATAGACCTCAAAACTAGACTTAACCGTCCCTGAAAACTAGCGGATTCAGATCGGTGACAAATCCACAACACCAGCTTTGGTAAACTGAGAGTGTCCACTAGGAGAGACCACGGGAACAAATGGAATCTCCATAATCTGCCAAAGAGGTGTTTAGCTGGCAAAGTGGATAGGCAAAAGTTATAGCCAAAATACTTGTAGATGGAAAACTTTGGCAGATTCTGAAGATTCCATTAGATCCCTTGTGGATCTCTTTTAATAAGTCCGCCCTGGATTGACGAGGGCCATTAGCCCGAAATCATGGTCTCCAGGTGGACGCTTCTCAGTTTGCCAAAACTAGTCTTGTGGCTTTGTCTCCGATCAGAGGTCGCTAGTTTGTGGAGACGGTCAATAAATGGCGTCTAGTTTTGACGTTTATTTTGACGGGAGAGGTGACCTTCATGTTTATAGATGAGGAGTTGTATTATAAAACGTATGTAAATCTGGTGGCTGTACTCACTGGCCTTGCACATGCCGATGTCAAAAAGACCTTCCTTTTTGAGGGCGCAATTCTGCCCAGGATTGCAGAAACATTTGTTCTCAGGGAGGTTCGGCTGGAGCACTTTCTGGTCCATGGTGTAGCGTAGGACCTTGAATCCCTTGAAGTCTTCGTGGCGATTGTAGGACAGTTTCAGAGACCTGGTACCACATCTCATGGCTAGCAGTATTCCTTATTAAACATTTTAAAATATAGTTTGCGTCATCAAGCACTTATGGCCTTAAATACCCATTCTTCGATTTTCAAGAAACCTCTAGGACCAATAATTTTGGTCGTTGATGTATAGCCATTCTAAAGAGAGCCAACAGCCTGAAGCACTACGTGGAGTTGACTTTTCTTGATTTATCAAAAAAAGATATTTGGCTAACATTCCGTAATAAAAAATTAACGATTAGTTAATATTTACACCTACAGATGGCGCAAACCAATTAGTTGCACAATCAGGAGATGACGTTTTCTATTCAACCACCTGATCACTTTGTACTATATCTCTCCATATTGTATTCTCTATCAAACATCAGACAAACTAACGGGCCAAACGAAATGACTATTAGGCAAGATTGTTTTTCCAAATAAAACATACCTTCTATTGGCCTTTCTGCGATAAAAGATATAAGAGCCTGGCTCATCAGTGGAGAACCTACCAGCAGTTTCGCCAGCTTAATCAATCATACCTTTTTTTTAGAGAATTAATACTGTATCCGACGCTTCATTAAAAAAAAAAAGAAACTTGATAGATTCGTTTTGGGAACTCACTTTCATCGTATTCCAGGTTGGAACCTATCATTCGCCAAATTGGTTTTGAAGATAATCTCATATTGGACGAATCCAACCCAACCATGATGTACAAAGCCCAAACATAACAATGGAATCTTGTAAGTGAAGTTTCTAACGTCCGTACTATCTACATGCATAGTGTTGGAAAAGAAGGAGTTCGAGGCAGCCAATGGAAGACCGACGGAGGGGGCTACGGGGATGCAGCGGCTGGAATGAGGAAAAAACGAATAAACAAAAAGAACTTGTAAACAACTTCGAAATTTGCCCTGATCCCCGATTTTTATAGTGTAAATACATTTAAATATATAATTCATTAATATAAAGTCCGCCCTAGACTGACGAGGGCCATTAGCCCGAAACCATGGTCTCTAGGTGGACGCTTATCAGTTTGCCAAAGTTGGTGTTGTGGCTTTGTCACCGACCCGATGCCGCTAGTTTCGGCGACGGTCAATAAATGGCGTCAGATTCTGACGTTTATTTTGACGGGAGAGGCGACCATTGCTTCCATAATTCATTAAATAATTCTTTACTATATTCTTAATTGACACCCTAGAAGCAGATGGCCTCCCAGACCTTTCTGTCCATAAGCCATTTTTAATTGATAATAAATATAATTTTCCCTCCTGTTTTTGTCGTATGTTTTAAAAGTGGTACAAGCAGCGACAACCCCGCCGACCAAGAATACCTCTCTAGAACTGTCGTCACAACACAGAGTGGCCATGGTGAAATCACAATATATAGCTTCGCGTGATTCACCTACAATACAAACATTATTCTTCGCCTACAATGGGAATTGAGAACTATTCCCCCTATTACTAATGTTTGGATGAGTGTGTTAGTGAATCAAAATTGATATTTTAAGGCGCAACAGGAATAGAAGTCATTTATTTTTTTGGAAACGGAGATTTTTAAGTAAGAAGTGAAGTTATAAGGATCAAGAAAATATATATTATATATACATATGGTAATTTAAACCCCCATATTGTATAATACTTATAACAAGATTTTCATGTATAATAAACACTTATGCAAATAAATATACACATGATTGACATGTGTTATTACATCACCATATGTAATGTACTTTATACAAACTGAGGATAAATAAAACTCTGTAATAGATTAAGAGCTGAGCTAGAGCAAGAGATTGAAATAGAAGTCCAAAAACGTCTAAAATCGAGATGTAGAATTCCGAACGAGGCCTAGAAGCTGCCAGGGCGTTGCCAGTGTACAATGACACTTATTCCCATCCACGCCCTTGCTGCATCCACTGAAACCCAATACTTCCTCTCGGCAAAGATATATAAAGCTGTCAATCCGCAGAAATAAACAGTCACTTCACCATCAGCGGGAGCCCTTGTCGGTTGTGTCCAAGGTCCACCTCATCGACCATGTAGAACAGTGAGAACTCTTCTATCTCCATCTTTCGCTCCTAGTTCGACTCTTATCTGTTCACGGAACTTTCCTACTACAACTGTGTCTCTTCGTTTTTGTGTATGGACATTCCCAAGTCTTCCACTCTGCCTCGACCACGACTGCCTGTACTATGTGAGAACAGTTAACGGTCTTCCAAGGTGCAGAGAGGTACTGGAAAACTCTCCACATCCTGACTGTTCCTCTCGGTTAACACAGCATAGCGAGAGTCTACAGGATCTCACACCATAGATTAAGTCGACAGGATTCCACAACGACAGGATTCTGCAGATAATATTTTATGATTTATATAAAAAAGAAACACATTACTAAAAATTAGGTGTTGTAAATTTTATGTTATTTGTTGGGGAAAAGTCTATTTTTATATTGAATCGCTCTACAAACATTTGGATGATAACAAAAAAAAAAAGAACTTCCAAGACTCTAGGGAGAATCCATAGCAAGAACACGTCATATCCATGTCAGGAGCAACACAATCTGTACAAGCTATGTGTCACAGTTCCATAGGGAACCATATATGTAACATAATATTTTTTTCTTGAAATTAAATATACTTCCGTCCGTATATAAACCTTTTTATTATCTCGACGTTTCGACAAAAATCTTTTGTCTTCGTCAGAAACAAATAAATAAATTCTTATTTTGTTAATGACGAAGACAAAAGATTTTTCGTCGAAACGTCGAGATAATAAAAAGATTTACTGGGCGAAATGTCTTTAATTCTATGAATGCCGGCCAGACAATGAACAGCTCAGAGATCGGCCGGCAACACGGTGGCCCCGCCTCACCTGACGGCTTGGCAACGTGCCAACCAATCAGGGGGCGCGCGCGAAAGAACCCAGATTTGTACTACGGCTAGAGTAAATAAACATATTTCGATTTAATCTTTTATCGAATGCTCGAATATTCATTTATTGCGAACATAACATACAACAATATTTTGTATCCAATCAACAGATTTTGTCTATGTTATGGTACAGTACCTGCAGACATCTTGGGAGAAGACGTAAACATCGTCCTCTTTGGTGAGGTGAGGTGGGAAAACTGTGCCGTCTGCCACACACCAATTTCACAGCATGTTTGGTGAGAAACGATAAATCATCTACTTTACAAGCATACCTTAGTATGGCTCATCAGTGTTGAACCCTCCCAGCGGTTTCGCCAGTTTAATCTACCATACTGCTGTAATATTACATTTGGCTCTTTTCCTTTTATACCGAAACCGCTGGAAAGGTTCACCACTGATGAGCCAGGCTCTCCCATAATTTTACCATTGGCAGTAGAAACTTGTTTTAATTCAAAATCGTGTCAAAATAGTTTAAATTTCTTACAACAGATGGCGCGCCTCTAGGATGTCAACTATCGAGTTTCCAGTCGTTTTCTTACGGAAGACTTCAAGACAAGTTCCGGTAAAATTGGGATTCAAGTTTGTCATGAAACGTTCAAACAACAAACTTACCTGAGCCATTGTAAGCATTGCAGTTAGCGTCATTCCAAATAGGATCGTAGCTCGGCCTGGAACATACACGGGGTTTCAGGTGGGTTGCATTACCTCTTCACAGTTCCACTCTCCACTTTCGTGTATTTTCCCAATGGTACGGCTTTGTGGGTGGTATAGGACCGCGCCTCGCAAATTAAAATAAAATCCAAATGTAAAAATAGGCAATATGCAAATTAATTAAAATGACTAATAATAGTTACCTCAAGTTATGTAAATATCGGAGAAACATCTAGAAGTAAAGTAATATCTCCGTTAGTAAATAAAAGACGCGTTAAAATAAGGTGTCCCATGTTGGAACAATTTTGGAACGCCAACTCTTATGAATTTCAAGTCGGTTGGGATAATTAAAAAAACATTTTACTTAGTTGTTTTCTAATTTAATTGGTCGGGATTTTGGTCTGTCGGGATTACGTCCTTGTAGGGATTTTGGTCTGTCGGGATTTTGGTCTGTTGGTTAGTTGGGATTTTTGACTGTCGGGATTCTGGACTGTTGTGACTTAGGTCTTTTGGGATTTTTGTCTGTCAGGAATTTGGTCTGTTTGGAATTTGGTATGTTGGGATTTTGGTCTGTTTGGATTTTGGTCTGTTGGGATTTTTATCTGTCGGGATTTTGGTCTGTTTGGAATTTGGTCTGTTGGGATTTTGGTCTGTTTGGATTTTGGTTTGTTGGGATTTAGGTCTGTTGGGATTTTGGTCGTTTTGGATTTTGGTCTGTTGGAATTTTGGTCTTTTTGGATTTTGATCAGTGTGGATTTTGGTCTGTCGGGATTTTGGTCTGTTGGGATTTTGGTCTGTCGGGATTTTGGTCTGTTGGGATTTTGGTCTGTTGGTTAGTTGGGATTTTTGACTGTCGGGATTCTGGTCTGTTGTGACTTAGGTCTTTTGGGATTCTGGTCTGTTGTGACTTGGGTCTGTTGGGATTTTGATTGTCGTGACTGTCCCGACAGACAAAAATCCCAACAGACCAAAATCCCAACATACCAAATTCCAAACAGACCAAACTCGTGTTAAAATATTTATAATCTAGAGAATTTCCAGATAAAAAGCACGACAGTCAAAATCCCAACAGACCCAAGTCACAACAGACCAGAATCCCAAAAGACCTAAGTCACAACAGACCAGAATCCCGACAGTCAAAAATCCCAACTACTCAACAGACCAAACTCCCAACAGACCAAACTCCCAACAGACCAAAATCCCGACAGACCAAAATCCCAACAGATCAAAATCCAAACAGATCAAAATCCAAAAAGACCAAAATTCCAACAGATCAAAATCCAAAACGACCAAAATCCCGACAGACCAAAATCCAAACAGATCAAAATCCAAAAAGACCAAAATTCCAACAGACCAAAATTCCAACAGACCAAATTCCAAACAGACCAAAATCCCGACAGACAAAAATCCCAACAGACCAAAATTCAAACAGACCAAAATCCCAACATACCAAATTCCAAACAGACCAAACTTGTGTTAAAATATTTATAATCTAGAGAATTTCCATATAATAAATTTGTTATTTCTGTTTTTTGGCACTAATCTGTTGTGATAGAAATGATTACGTCTCACATATATAGTCTTCTGCTATTGGCCTGTCATTTTTTCTATCATTTTATCCTTGTCTTAAAGCATGAAGAAATTCTGGGTTTTTTGATTTGCCTTAAAAATAAGTTTTTAACTTCCTTCCTTATTGCTGGGGATAGCATATACAAGGATGGATCAATAAAAAACAATAAAGGTTAAAAAAAGTGCAAACTAAAATACAATTTTATTTTTTACTCCTCTACATAGCCCCCTCCTTTTTTTATACACTTCTTCCAAAGGTCAGGTAGCTTGTAAATTCCCTTTAATAAAAATATCCTGTGTGTGTTGGGCAAGCCATCCATGCATCGCATTTTTAACCTCATCACCAGTCTTGAAAGTCATGCTCCTTAAAAATCTTTTAAAGTGTCCATATACATAAAAATCACTCGGCGCTAAATCAGGAGAGTAAGGGGGGTGGATTAGAACTTTAAAATTTAATTTATTGATGGTTTCAATGGTGAGATTTTCCACGTGGGGCCGGGCATCATCATGCTGTAGGTAAACACTTTTGTTCAGCAAACCACGCCTTTTGGAACGAATTTTTGGCTTTAATTTTTTTACAAAGAGCTCAGAATAAACTATGCTACTAAGTGTTTGGTCTTTGGGAAGATAATCTTCTAAGATGCATCCTCTACTGTCTCAAAAAATAGCCACGAGTACTTTTACAGCAGAAGCTGTTATCATTGGTTTCTTTGGTGTTGGTGAACCCTTGTAATACCATTCTGCACTTGATCTTTTAGAGTAAGTGAAGACATGTTGAATATGCCCACTTCCGCCGGGGAGGACCTACGTCACCACTACGTCACGGCCAGCCAATCACCGAGCTGCCCAGCGGGCAGTCCATCCTCCCTCCCCCATTAATCTAAATAAAGACACTTGCCTGTTGTTCGCGTCGCCTCCGCGTGCTTCTAATATATCCACTTCAATCGGCAGATGTAGTGGGATAATTGACTACTTCCTTATACTATTACATCATCTAGTCCAGCTTCAACTTATAACCCAACATCTGGTAGCAGAACGTGGTTAATTCGAGACACCACGTGCAAGATGACCTCGACGCTGATCAACACGCCCCTCGAGAAACTCAATGATCAGAACTACAGAAGCTGGAAGTATAATACGAAGATGATGCTAATCGAAAGATAACTCTGGAAGTATGTTACGGAGCCAGCACCCGATGAAGAAGCCTCAAGAACAATCTTCAACATGAAGCAAGAAAAGGCGTTGGCTATGATAGCACTGACGATCTCACCGAGCCAACAGATTCACATAATGGACTGTACCACTGCACGAGAAGCATGGGATACCTTGGAACAAGTATACGAACCCAAGTCAAGGTCAAGAATCCTCCAACTGAAGAAGCAGTTCATCTCCATAAGATTCGAAGACCAAGAGACGATGACGAACTACTTGGGGAGACTGAAGATCTGTTCGGATCACTTAAGAGAGGCAGGCGCAGAAATGCAGGATCAAGACCTCGCCTATTCAATGCTTGCTGGCCTACCGGAGTCACACGACGGAATCATCATGGCCTTCAGCAACGTAGAAGACAAGGAATTCACCTCTAGCAAGGTAAAACATGTGCTGCTAGCAGAATACGAGAGACGCATGGCCCGACGTGTGAATAACACAAATGAAGCTTTGCAGTTCGGGACAAGAAGACAAGGAAGGAAGACAAGAAGAAGAAAAATTTCACCTGCTACAAGTGCGGCAAGGAAGGACATATCGCGAGATCATGCAGAGGAAAGGCTAGAACTCCAACTCCAAATTTCCAACCACCGAGATGTAGCACTCACGAGATAGCGGGAAGCGAAATGCTAACAGCCCTATCCTGCACCATCCCTGACAACTCTTGGGTGATCGACAGCGGCGCGACTCACCACGTGTGTAACAAAAGGGAGTGGTTCGCCAACTTCCAAGGAATAACGTCGGATCCGATCCTAACAGCGAGCGGGACTACACGAGCGGAAGGATGCGGCGACATCAAGTTCAAGGCCTATGTGGGTAAGCACCACGTTGACCTAAAACTATGTAATGTGCTGTATGTCCCTAATGTGCGACGAAACCTATTGTCAGTCTCGAGCATGGAAAATAAGGGCAAGATAGTTAATTTTGCCAACAGAAGAGCGCAAGTTTTCGATTCGGAGAACCGAATTGTTGCAATAGCACATAATGAAAATGGATTGTATGTCATGAAGGGTAGAGTCATTTTACCAAACGCTGAATTGTTTAACAGTCAAAAGAGTTCACAAAAACAAACATTAGAACTATGGCATCAGAGATTCTGTCATGTAAACAATGACGCAATTGAGAGAATGGCAAAGGGGGAATTAGTTAAGGGGTTAGAGATCTCCTCCATGGATCGAAGTCTGTGTGATGATTGTTGTGTAGCAAAGTCCACGAAAGAGCCACACAAACCCATTAGGAATATAAGATCTAAAAGGCCGTTAGAATTAGTTCACACTGATATTTGTGGTCCAATGCCTGTTAGATCTATTGGAGGAAGCGCATATTTTCTAACATTCATTGATGATTATTCTAGAAAGATAACCCTGTTTTGCCTTAAACATAAAAACGAAGTGCTGAAACACTTCGACTCGTATCTCGCTAGGGCTGAGAGAGAAACCGGACATAAGCTAAAAGTGCTAAGATCCGACAATGGACTCGAATATTGCAACCATGAATTTAAAACTAGGCTAGAGCAACTTGGCATCAAACACGAGCTAACGAACACATACTCGCCACCTATGAACGGCGTTGCAGAAAGGGCTAATCGAGTGTTGTTGGACATAACCCGATCTTGTTTACACAGCGCCGAACTCCCTCAGAGATTCTGGGCAGAGGCAGTAAACACTGCAGCTTATATAAGAAACAAGTGCTACAATAGCGCCCTAGGAGATAAAGTACCCGATGAACTTTGGTCATCAAGAAAACCGAGTGTTCGCCACTTAAAAGCTTTCGGGTGCTTAGCATATAGCCATATTCCCACAGAAAGGCGAAAGAAACTGGACAATCGAGCAAATAGGTGTATTCTTGTTGGTTATTCTTCCCAGACTAAGGGCTATCGTCTTTGGTGTCCGGAAACTCAACACGTAATCCAGACGAAGCATGTCAAATTTGACGAATCCAAGATAGGACTGAAGTGGACTAAGGTTGAGGATGAACCTGAAAGATACAACCATATTTGGATCTATCCAAATATGGTTGTATCTTTCAGGTTCATCCTCAACCTTAGTCCACTTCAGTCCTATCTTGGATTCGTCAAA
>CP092872.1:2072697-2122090 GCA_030710605.1 Cordylochernes scorpioides
GACCTTTGGGAGAGGCCACTGCATATCATAAAACAGCTGGAGGAGCATGAACTCATGGAATTTGTGTAATCTATACACAAGGGGATAAGAAACAACAACAACACTGTCTATAAACAGCTGGAGGAGCATGAACTCATGGAATTTGTGTAATCTTTACACAAGGGGATAAGAAACAACAACAACACTGTCTATAAACAGCTGGAGGAGCATGAACTCATGTATTTGTGTAATCTATACACAAGGGGATAAGAAACAACAACAACACTGTCTATAAACAGCTGGAGGAGCATGAACTCATGGAATTTGTGTAATCTATACACAAGGGGATAAGAAACAACAGAGAAAGAAGGCCGGGGAGTGACGTAAACTCTATTTTATTACAAACATTGGGAGATAGACTTTGGAAGAAACAACAGGAATGAGTCAGTTCACTCTGCGCCTCACAGGTCAGCCATGTAGATATATGTGGGCATGGAGCTCAGTGGGGGGACTCACCGGGAGAAGTGGGAGATCTCTGTGGCAGTAGCGCGGATGCCGCCGCGCTGGTAGCGCAGGTTCCTCACCTGCGCCATGTCCCCTTCATTGTACAGCCCCTGGATGCCCAGGCTCTGCAACATCCCTTCTCTTGAAATCCTTACAACTGCCATTATTATACAACTTCAAACTTTTATAAACATAAAAAAAGGAAGGTCGGTGTAAAGATGGTCTAAACCATTGGTTTTCAACTGCTACAACCCGGGTTCAATTCCCGCATTGGGCACTTTTTTCTGATTTAAAAAAAAAATGCTCCAATGGCCCCCGATTCTTGCAAAAGTCCAGCCCCACCAGCGAGTGCAAGTAACCAAACGGGGCTCTGGCACATTTTTATGTGCAAAAGTCGAACTGCTTTTCATGTGTGTAGACATGTGGTGCACTTACAGTAAAAGCAGTCGCCTACTTCTACCCACCAAGATTACCTTGGCCTGTACCACGTGTACTAAGGATAAGCAAAAAAAAAAAAAGATTTGGTCTTATTACCTTGTAGTTCTTATCTATAATCCAAACTGTACCTTATCACAGGTTAAAATGGTTGTTTGTGTTTGGCCTTTCCCCACCCCCATGCTGTAGTGTAGTTTTTTTTTTGCTTATCCCTAGTACACGTGGTAGAAGATTTGTAAGTTCAAAGTCAAACTGCTTTTCACATGTGTAGACATGTGGTGCACTTGCAGTAAAAGCAGTCGCCTACTTCTACCCACCATGATTATCATGGCCTGTACCACGTATACTAGAGATAAGCAATACACGTGGTACAGGCCAGGATAATCATGGTGGGTAGAAGTTGACGACTACTTTTACTGTAAGTACACCACATGTCTACAACTGTGAAAAGCAGTTCGACTTTTCACTTACAAATGTGCCAGCGTCTGTAATGTAGTAGTGAGATGGATCCAGGTACCTTGAGGCCATTGTAGACCTTGACTGCCAGGACATTCTTCTTGAAGTCAGTGAGGAAGAGAGCGTCCTCTGTCACCTTGAACACCAGACCTTCCACGTCCACCTCACTGAATGGTGGCTGGAACCCGGGGGCAGAGAGCTGACTCAGGGTGGAAGTCTGCAAACAACATGTTATAGTTTCTTATCCTCTTGTGTAAAGATTCCACAAATTCCATGAGTTCATGCTCCTCAAGCTGTTTATAGACAGTGTTGTTGTAGTTTCTTATCCTCTTGTGTAAAGATTCCACAAATTCCATGAGTTCATGCTCCTCAAGCTGTTTATAGACAGTGTTGTTGTAGTTTCTTATCCTCTTGTGTAAAGATTCCACAAATTCCATGAGTTCATGCTCCTCAAGCTGTTTATAGACAGTGTTGTTGTAGTTTCTTATCCTCTTGTGTAAAGATTCCACAAATTCCATGAGTTCATGCTCCTCAAGCTGTTTATAGACAGTGTTGTTGTAGTTTCTTATCCTCTTGTGTAAAGATTCCACAAATTCCATGAGTTCATGCTCCTCAAGCTGTTTATAGACAGTGTTGTTGTAGTTTCTTATCCTCTTGTGTAAAGATTCCACAAATTCCATGAGTTCATGCTCCTCCAGCTGTTTATAGACAGTGTTGTTGTTGTTTCTTATCCCCTTGTGTAAAGATTACACAAATTCCATGAGTTCATGCTCCTCCAGCTGTTTATAGACAGTGTTGTTGTTGTTTCTTATCCCCTTGTGTAAAGATTACACAAATTCCATGAGTTCATGCTCCTCAAGCTGTTTGATAATAAGCAGCAGCCTCTCCCAAAGGTCCTGTTTAGTGCATCTAATGTAACCCAAAATGCACACAACAGGTGAAGTGGATTGATGATAAACCCAGGAACTGGAGTTTTTCAGAGGAAGAACTTCATATCAATTGATTTAAAAATCTCCTGGATATAAATAAGAGGTTTGTGGAGTTTCGTTCAGAAAAGAAACCTTCAGACCTCTTATTCAATTTAAAGGAAGAACAACTCACAATCCTGGAGGGAGAGGGCCAGCAGAGTCTGGCTGTATGAAGCTGTCAACTTCACATCACAATCCCAGTGACAAACAGACTACATTTGGTCAAAAAAAAAAAAAATGCTCCAATGGCTCCCGATTCTTGCAAAAGTCCAACCCCACCAGAAAGTGCAAGTAACCATAAGGGGCTCTGACACATTTGTAAGTGCAAAGTCAAACTGCTTTTCATATGTGTAGACATGTGGTGCACTTACAGTAAAAGCACTTCTACTTCTACCCACCATGATTATCATGGCCTGTACCACATGTACTAGGAATAAGCAAAAAAAAAAAGACATTTGGTCAGACCATCCCATCAAGACTGCCCCATTCAACTGATCCTCTCTTGCTCAGTTATATTTAGACACAATTCAAAGACCTCAATTGTGGTATTGTGACGTCACTAGATGTGACATAGCCATCGAAGTGGTAAACAAAGGAATTTTTTTTTGCTTATCCCTAGTACACGTGGTACAGGCCATGATAATCATGGTGGGTAGAAGTAGGCGACTGCTTTTACTGTTAGTGCACCACATGTCTACACATGTGAAAAGCAGTTCGACTTTGCACTTACAAATGTGCCAGACCCTCGTTTGGTTACTTGCACTCACTGGTGGGGTTGGACTTTTGGAACATTTTTAATCAGAAAAAAAGTTCCCAATGCGGGAATTGAACCTGGGTCATAGCGGTCAAAAACCAACGGTTTAGACCATAAAAACAAAGAAGTACACCACATGTCTACACAATGGTAGGGTTGAAGCAAGATTCTTGGAAGCAATTTGATAAAAACTATTTCAACCAGGTCTTGGTGTTATCAAAAATCAACACAAAGTGGTTCCTGATGCCAACCTCTTCTACAACAGTTTAGACAAGAAGGGACCACTCACCTGTCTGGGAGGGTAGGAGAGACTAGGGGGGTGGGGCCAGGGGCGGATGTGGCTGACCTTGGTGGTACTCAGCTGTAGTCCTGCCGACCTGGACAAACCTCTCCTGTGAGACACCCAGAGTTGCTCACTAAAAAATATCATCAATATACTCCTGGTCTCTACTGATCTGTCTCTTTGTTTATTAGATTGTCAAGTTTTGGTTTTAGATTTTATAAAATCAATAAAGCATCCAGGGCTAAGTTTCTTGTATAATTTTTTTCAAATATTGTAACATATATATACACTCATGGACAAAACTTGAGGAAGTGGAAAGTCATTGATGTTGTCGGTCTTCAATTTTTTTTTAAGGAGACAGAGGTTGTTCACACTTGGTTATCTCGTGTGTCTTCAATAAAGGTCACTGTAATATCTTTCAGAGTTATTGTCTGAATCCCGATATACATGGCTAAAAGGTACAACTTCCTTAAGTTTTGTCCATGAGTGTATATTGGTTATCTCGTCTGTCTTCAATAAAGGTCACTGTAATATCTTTCAGAGTTATTGTCTGAATCCCGATATACATGGTAAAAGGTACAACTTCCTTAAGTTTTGTCCATGAGTGTATATTGGTTATCTCGTCTGTCTTCAATAAAGGTCACTGTAATATCTTTCAGAGTTATTGTCTGAATCCCGATATACATGGTAAAAGGTACAACTTCCTTAAGTTTTGTCCATGAGTGTATATTGGTTATCTCGTATGTCTTCAATAAAGGTCACTGTAATATCTTTCAGAGTTATTGTCTGAATCCCGATATACATGGTAAAAGGTACAACTTCCTTAAGTTTTGTCCATGAGTGTATATTGGTTATCTCGTCTGTCTTCAATAAAGGTCACTGTAATATCTTTCAGAGTTATTGTCTGAATCCCGATATACATGCTAAAAGGTACAACTTCCTTAAGTTTTGTCCATGAGTGTATATTGGTTATCTCGTCTGTCTTCAATAAAGGTCACTGTAATATCTTTCAGAGTTATTGTCTGAATCCCGATATACATGGTAAAAGGTACAACTTCCTTAAGTTTTGTCCATGAGTGTATATTGGTTATCTCGTATGTCTTCAATAAAGGTCACTGTAATATCTTTCAGAGTTATTGTCTGAATCCCGATATACATGTTAAAAGGTAAAACTTCCTTAAGTTTTGTCCATGAGTGCATATTACGTATGTTTCGTTTAAAATAATTAAGCTTTCCCCCCCAGGAGTTCCTCTAGAGTACCAGATATAAAATCCAAGCAACAGCCCACTACAATATGAGAACAGTACAGCAGATTAAACTGGTGAAATCTCTGGAAGGGTTGATGAGTCAGACCCTCCAATATTTCTTATCTTTGCAGTTCGGGCAGTAAAAAGGTAATTGAAGTAAGAAGCCAGGAATACTGTCACAACCTATAGATGGTTGAGGAGAGATAATAGTTTGTTTTTTATTATTATCCCCTAGTACATGTGATACAGGCCATGATAATCATGGTGGGTATAAGTTAGTAACTGCTTTTACTGTAAGTACACCACATGTCTACACATGTGAAAAGCAGTTCGGACTTTGCGCTTACAAATGTGTCAGAGCCCTGTTTGGTTATTTGCCCTCACTGGTGGGGTTTGGACTTTTACAAGAATCGGGGGCCATTGGAGCATTTTTTTTTTTTAAATTAGAAAATAAACACACAATAATATGTTATAACACCTTGATAAAGGTTGGCGTTCAGTCAACTGAAATATTGGTAAATAAATATTTTGATCCAATATATGTATTTTTAATTAAATTAGAAAAAAGTGTCCAATGCAAGATTCAATCCCGGGTCGTAGCGGTCAAAAACCAAAGGTTTAGACCACCGACCCCAGAGATAACAGTTTATCATCAGACAAGCTCTGGCAGTCCATCGCCCTACCTAATGTTAACCAATGTGACCAGAAGGAGGTAGGACTAACTTGTGGGAGGACACCTTCAGGTTGGTGACTATGAGAGCTCGGCCCTCCTGTGCCATGGTGTGGATATCGTCCGCTGGGTTCCATATGGTGAGGATGGGTCCTGGTCACTCAGTTAGACATGTGGACTGGTGGTGGGGCAGGGGACGGACTACCTGTGGACTGGCCTGGGTCCACCAGTCTCACCCTCAGTAGCCGGACTACATCTCGCTTCATGGGCAGCTGTTCCACACATTGGTGTTGACAGCTGAGTGAACTACAAGGGAATAAGAACAAATACATTAATCTACTACAGTAGAATCTCCTTGTAAAGGACACCAAAGTGGTGAGTCCACCCACTGAGCTCCACATATATCTACATGGCCGACCTGTGTGGTGCAGAGTGGTCTGACACATCCATACATCTATCTATCTACATGGCCGACCTGTGTGGTGCAGAGTGGTCTGACACATCCATACATCTATCTATCTACATGGCCGACCTGTGTGGTGCAGAGTGAACTGACACATCCATACATCTATCTATCTACATGGCCGACCTGTGTGGTGCAGAGTGAACTGACACATCCATACATCTATCTATCTACATGGCCGACCTGTGTGGTGCAGAGTGGTCTGACACATCCATACATCTATCTATCTACATGGCCGACCTGTGTGGGCAGAGTGAACTGACACATCCATACATCTATCTATCTACATGGCCGACCTGTGTGGTGCAGAGTGAACTGACACATCCATACATCTATCTATCTACATGGCCGACCTGTGTGTGCAGAGTGGTCTGACACATCCATACATCTATCTATCTACATGGCCGACCTGTGTGGTGCAGAGTGAACTGACAAATCCATACATCTATCTATCTACATGGCCGACCTGTGTGGTGCAGAGTGAACTGACACATTCATACATCTATCTATCTACATGGCCGACCTGTGTGGTGCAGAGTGAACTGACACATCCATACATCTATCTATCTACATGGCCGACCTGTGTGGTGCAGAGTGAACTGACACATCCATACATCTATCTATCTACATGGCCGACCTGTGTGGTGCAGAGTGAACTGACACATCCATACATCTATCTATCTACATGGCCGACCTGTGTGGTGCAGAGTGAACTGACACATCCATACATCTATCTATCTACATGGCCGACCTGTGTGTGCAGAGTGGTCTGACACATCCATACATCTATCTATCTACATGGCCGACCTGTGTGGTGCAGAGTGAACTGACACATCCATACATCTATCTATCTACATGGCCGACCTGTGTGGTGCAGAGTGAACTGACACATCCATACACTATCTACATGGCCGACCTGTGTGGTGCAGAGTGATCTGACACATCCTACACTATCTACATGGCCGACCTGTGTGGTGCAGAGTGAACTGACACATCCATACATTATATCTACATGGCCGACCTGTGTGGTGCAGAGTGAACTGACACATCCATACACTAATCTACATGGCCGACCTGTGTGGTGCAGAAGTGAACTGACACATCCATACACTAATCTACATGGCCGACCTGTGTGGTGCAGAGTGAACTGACACATCCATACAATATCTACATGGCCGACCTGTGTGGTGCAGAGTGAACTGACACATCCATACATTATCTACATGGCCGACCTGTGTGGTGCAGAGTGAACTGACACATCCATACACTATCTACATGGCCTGACCTGTGTGGTGCAGAGTGAACAGACACATCCATACACTACTATCTACATGGCCGACCTGTGTGGTGCAGAGTGTCTGACACATCCATACACTATCTACATGGCCGACCTGTGTGGTGCAGAGTGGTCTGACACATCCATAACTATCTATCTACATGGCCGACCTGTGTGGTGCAGAGTGGTCTGGACACATCCATACATCATTATCTACATGGCCGACCTGTGTGGTGCAGAGTGGTCTGACACATCCATACATCTATCTATCTACATGGCCGACCTGTGTGGTGCAGAGTGGTCTGACACATCCATACATCTATCTACAATGGCCGACCTGTGTGGGTGCAGAGTGGTCTGACACATCATACACTATCTACATGGCCGACCTGTGTGGTGCAGAGTGATCTGACACATTCATACATCTATCTATTACATGGCCGACCTGTTGTGGTGCAGAGTGAACTGACACATCCATACATTATCTATCATGGCCGACCTGTGTGGTGCAGAGTGAACTGACACATCCATACATCTATCTACATGGCCGACCTGTGTGGTGCAGAGTGAACTGACACATCCATACACTATCTACATGGCCGACCTGTGTGGTGCAGAGTGACTGACACATCCATACACTATCTACATGGCCGACCTGTGTGGTGCAGAGTGAACTGACACATCCATACATTATCTACATGGCCGACCTGTGTGGTGCAGAGTGTACTGACACATCCATACATTATCTTACATGGCCGACCTGTGTGGTGCAGAGTGAACTGACACATCCATACATCTATCTATCTACATGGCCGACCTGTGTGGTGCAGAGTGATCTGACACATCCATACATCTATCTACATGGCCGACCTGTGTGGTGCAGAGTGAACTGACACATCCATACACTATTCTACATGGCCGACCTGTGTGGTGCAGAGTGAACTGACACATCCATACATCTATCTACATGGCCGACCTGTGTGGTGCAGAGTGAACTGACACATCCATACATCTATCTATCTACATGGCCTGACCTGTGTGGTGCAGAGTGACTGACACATCCATACATCTATATCTACATGGCCGACCTGTGTGGTGCAGAGTGGACTGACACATCCATACATCTAATATCTACATGGCCGACCTGTGTGGTGCAGAGTGAACTGACACATCCATACATCTATCTATCTACATGGCCGACCTGTGTGGTGCAGAGTGAACTGACACATCCATACATCTATCTATCTACATGGCCCGACCTGTGTGGTGCAGAGTGAACTGACACATCCATACATCTATATCTACATGGCCGACCTGTGTGGTGCAGAGTGAACTGACACATCCATACATATCTATCTACATGGCCGACCTGTGTGGGTGCAGAAGTGAACTGACACATCCATACATCTATCTATCTACATGGCCGACCTGTGTGGTGCAGAGTGGTCTGACACATCCATACATCTATCTATCTACATGGCCGACCTGTGTGGTGCAGAGTGAACTGACACATCCATACATCTATCTACATGGCCGACCTGTGAGGTGCAGAGTGAACTGACACATCCATACATCTATCTACATGGCCGACCTGTGTGGTGCAGAGTGAACTGACACATCCATACACTATCTACATGGCCGACCTGTGTGGTGCAGAGTGAACTGACACATCCATACACTATCTACATGGCCGACACTGTGTGGTGCAGAGTGAACTGACACATCCATACACTATCTACATGGCCGACCTGTGTGGTGCAGAGTGAACTGACACATCCATACATCTATCTACATGGCCGACCTGTGGTGGTGCAGAGTGAACTGACACATCCATACACTATCTACATGGCCGACCTGTGTGGTGCAGAGTGAACTGACACATCCATACACTATCTACATGGCCGACCTGTGTGGTGCAGAGTGAACTGACACATCCATACATCTATCTATCTACATGGCCGACCTGTGTGGTGCAGAGTGAACTGACACATCATACATCTATCTATCTACATGGCCGACCTGTGTGGTGCAGAGTGAACTGACACATCCATACACTATCTATCTAATGGCCGACCTGTGTGGTGCAGAGTGGTCTGACACATCCATACATCTATATCTACATGGCCGACCTGTGTGGTGCAGAGTGAACTGACACATCCATACATCTATCTATCTACATGGCCGACCTGTGTGGTGCAGAGTGGACTGACACATCCATACATCTATCTATCTACTGGCCGACCTGTGTGGTGCAGAGTGAACTGACACATCCATACATCTATCTATCTACATGGCCGACCTGTGTGGTGCAGAGTGAACTGACACATCCATAATCTATCTATCTACATGGCCGACCTGTGTGGTGCAGAGTGAACTGACACATCCATACATCTATCTATCTACATGGCCGACCTGTGTGGTGCAGAGTGAACTGACACATCCATACATCTATATCTACATGCCGACCTGTGTGGTGCAGAGTGTTCTGACACATCCATACATCTATCTATCTACCATGGCCCGACCTGTGTGGTGCAGAGTGAACTGACACATCCATACATCTATCTATCTACATGGCCGACCTGTGTGGTGCAGAGTGGAACTGACACATCCATACATCTATCTATCTACATGGCCGACCTGTGTGGTGCAGAGTGGTCTGACACATCCATTAATCTATCTATCTACATGGCCGTCCTGTGTGGTGCAGAGTGGTCTGACACATCCATACATCTATCTATCTACATGGCCGACCTGTGTGGTGCAGAGTGAACTGACACATCCATACATCTATCTATCTACATGGCCCGACCTGTGTGGTGCAGAGTGAACTGACACATCCATACATCTATCTATCTACATGGCCGACCTGTGTGGTGCAGAGTGGACTGACACATCCATACATCTATCTATCTACATGGCCGACCTGTGTGGATGCAAGAGTGAACTGACACATCCATACATCTATCTATCTACATGGCCGACCTGTGTGGTGCAGAGTGAACTGACACATCCATACATCTATCTATCTACATGGCCGACCTGTGTGGTGCAGAGTGACTGACACATCCATACATCTATCTATCTACATGGCCGACCTGTGTGGTGCAGAGTGAACTGACACATCCATACATCTATCTATCTACATGGCCGACCTGTGTGGTGCAGAGTGGTTCTGACACATCCATACATCTATCTATCTACTTGGCCCGACCTGTGTGGTGCAGAGTGAACTGACACATTCATACATCTATCTAATCTACATGGCCGACCTGTGTGGTGCAGAGTGAACTGACACATCCATACATCTATCTATCTACATGGCCGACCTGTGTGGTGCAGAGTGAACTGACACATCCATACA
Organism: Cordylochernes scorpioides; assembly: GCA_030710605.1. Lineage (NCBI taxonomy): Eukaryota > Metazoa > Arthropoda > Arachnida > Pseudoscorpiones > Chernetidae > Cordylochernes > Cordylochernes scorpioides. The sequence goes on from CP092872.1 coordinate 2,083,097, forward strand.
TCTATCTATCTACATGGCCGACCTGTGTGGTGCAGAGTGACTGACACATCCATACATCTATCTAATCTACATGGCCGACCTGTGTGGTGCAGAGTGAACTGACACATCCATACACTATCTACATGGGCCGACCTGTGTGGTGCAGAGTGAACTGACACATCCATACACTATCTACATGGCCGACCTGTTGTGGGTGCAGAGTGAACTGACACAACCATACACTATCTACATGGCCGACCTGTGTGGTGGCAGAGGAACTGACACATCCATACATTATCGACATGGGCCGACCTGGTGTGGTGCAGAGTGAACTGACACAGTCCATACTTATCTACATGGCCCGACGCTGTGTGGTGGCAGAGTGGAACTGACACATCCATACATGATCTACATGGCTGACTCTGTGTGGTGCAGAGTTGAACTGACACCATCCATACATTATCTGACATGGCCGAACCCTGTGTGGTGCAGTAGTTGAACTGACACATCCTATCATTATCTACATGGCCGACCTGGTTGTGGTGCAGAGTGAACTGACACATCCATACACCTAGCTACATGGCCGGAGCCCTGTGTGGTGTCAGAGGTGAACTGACACATCATGACACTATCTACATGGCCGACCTGTGTGAGGTGCAGAGTGTAACTGATCACATCCATACACTATCTACATGGCCCGACCTGTGTGGTGGGCAGAGAGTGGTCTGACACATCCATACATCTATCTATCTACAGGCCGACCTGTGTGGTGCAGAGTGAACTGACACATCCATACATCTATCTATCTACATGGCCGACCTGTGTGGTGCAGAGTGAACTGACACATCCATACATCTATCTATCTACATGGCCGACCTGTGTGGTGCAGAGTGGTCTGACACATCCATACATCTATCTATCTACATGGCCGACCTGTGTGGTGCAGAGTGAACTGACACATCCATACATCTAACTATCTACATGGCCGACCTGTGTGGTGCAGAGTGGTCTGACACATCCATACATCTATCTATCTACATGGCCGACCTGTGTGCAGAGTGAACTGACACATCCATACATCTATCTATCTACATGGCCGACCTGTGTGTGCAGAGAGGTCTGACACATCCATACATCTATCTATCTACATGGCCGACCTGTGTGGTGCAGAGTGGTCTGACACATCCATACATCTATCTATCTACATGGCCGACCTGTGTGGTGCAGAGTGAAACTGACACATCCAATACATCTATCTATCTACATGGCCGACCTGTGGTGCAGAGTGGTCTGACACATCCATACATCTATCTATCTACATGGCCGACCTGTGTGGTGCAGAGTGAACTGACACATCCATACATCTATCTATCTACATGGCCGACCTGTGTGGTGCAGAGTGGTCTGACACATCCATACATCTATCTATCTACATGGCCGACCTGTGTGGTGCAGAGTGGTCTGACACATTCATACATCTATCTATCTACATGGCCGACCTGTGTGGTGCAGAGTGTACTGACACATCCATACATCTATCTATCTACATGGCCGACCTGTGTGGTGCAGAGTGAACTGACACATCCATACATCTATCTATCTACATGGCCGACCTGTGTGGTGCAGAGTGAACTGACACATCCATACATCTATCTATCTACATGGCCGACCTGTGTGGTGCAGAGTGGTCTGACACATTCCATACATCTATCTATCAAGGCCGACCTGTGTGGTGCAGAGTGAACTGACACATCCATACATCTATCTATCTACATGGCCGACCTGTGTGGTGCAGAGTGAACTGACACATCCATACATCTATCTATCTACATGGCCGACCTGGTGGTGCAGAGTGGTCTGACACATCCATACATCTATCTCTACATGGCCGACCTGTGTGGTGCAGAGTGAACTGACACATCCATACATCTATCTATCTACATGGCCGACCTGTGTGGTGCAGAGTGGTCTGACACATCCATACATCTATCTATCTACATGGCCGACCTGTGTGGTGCAGAGTGAACTGACACATCATACATCTATCTATCTACATGGCCGACCTGTGTGGTGCAGAGTGGTCTGACACATCCATACATCTATCTATCTACATGGCCGACCTGTGTGGTGCAGAGTGAACTGACACATCCATACATCTATCTATCTACATGGCCGACCTGTGTGGTGCAGAGTGAACTGACACATCCATACATCTATCTATCTACATGGCCGACCTGTGTGGTGCAGAGTGAACTGACACATCCATACATCTATCTATCTACATGGCCGACCTGTGTGGTGCAGAGTGGTCTGACACATCCATACATCTATCTATCTACATGGCCGACCTGTGTGGTGCAGAGTGGTCTGACACATTCATACATCTATCTATCTACATGGCCGACCTGTGTGGCAGAGTGAACTGACACATCCATACATCTATCTATCTACATGGCCGACCTGTGTGGTGCAGAGTGGTCTGACACATCCATACATCTATCTATCTACATGGCCGACCTGTGTGGTGCAGAGTGAACTGACACATCCATACATCTATCTATCTACATGGCCGACCTGTGTGGTGCAGAGTGAACTGACACATCCATACATCTATCATCTACATGGCCGACCTGTGTGGTGCAGAGTGGTCTGACACATCCATACATCTATCTATCTACATGGCCGACCTGTGTGTGCAGAGTGGAACTGACACATCCATACATCTATCTATCTACAATGGCCGACCTGTGTGGTGCAGAGTGGTCTGACACATCCATACATCTATCTATCTACATGGCCGACCTGTGTGGTGCAGAGTGGTCTGACACATCCATACATCTATCTATCTACATGGCCGACCTGTGTGGTGCAGAGTGAACTGACACATCCATACATCTATCTATCTACATGGCCGACCTGTGTGGTGCAGAGTGAACTGACACATCCATACATCTATCTATCTACATGGCCGACCTGTGTGGTGCAGAGTGAACTGACACATCCATACATCTATCTATCTACATGGCCGACCTGTGTGGTGCAGAGTGAACTGACACATCCATACATCTATCTATCTACATGGCCGACCTGTGTGGTGCAGAGTGAACTGACACATTCATACATCTATCTATCTACATGGCCGACCTGTGTGGTGCAGAGTGAACTGACACATCCATACATCTATCTATCTACATGGCCGACCTGTGTGGTGCAGAGTGAACTGACACATCCATACATCTATCTATCTACATGGCCGACCTGTGTGGTGCAGAGTGGTCTGACACATCCATACATCTATCTATCTACATGGCCGACCTGTGTGGTGCAGAGTGGTCTGACACATCCATACATCTATCTATCTACATGGCCGACCTGTGTGGTGCAGAGTGAACTGACACATCCATACATCTATCTATCTACATGGCCGACCTGTGTGGTGCAGAGTGGTCTGACACATTCATACATCTATCTATCTACATGGCCGACCTGTGTGGTGCAGAGTGGTCTGACACATCCATACATCTATCTATCTACATGGCCGACCTGTGTGGTGCAGAGTGACTGACACATCCATACATCTATCTATCTACATGGCCGACCTGTGTGGTGCAGAGTGGTCTGACACATTCATACATCTATCTATCTACATGGCCGACCTGTGTGGTGCAGAGTGTCTGACACATCCATACATCTATCTATCTACATGGCCGACCTGTGTGGTGCAGAGTGGTCTGACACATTCATACATCTATCTATCTACATGGCCGACCTGTGTGGTGCAGAGTGAACTGACACATCCATACATCTATCTATCTACATGCCGACCTGTGTGGTGCAGAGTGAACTGACACATCCATACATCTATCTATCTACATGGCCGACCTGTGTGGTGCAGAGTGGTCTGACACATCCATACATCTCTATCTACATGGCCGACCTGTGTGGTGCAGAGTGAACTGACACATCCATACATCTATCTATCTACATGGCCGACCTGTGTGGTGCAGAGTGAACTGACACATCCATACATCTATCTATCTACATGGCCGACCTGTGTGGTGCAGAGTGAACTGACACATCCATACATCTATCTATCTACATGGCCGACCTGTGTGGTGCAGAGTGAACTGACACATCCATACATCTATCTATCTACATGGCCGACCTGTGTGGTGCAGAGTGAACTGACACATCCATACATCTATCTATCTACATGGCCGACCTGTGTGGTGGCAGAGTGAACTGACACATCCATACAACTATATCTACATGGCCGACCTGTGTGGTGCAGAGTGAACTGACACATCCATACATCTATCTATCTACATGGCCGACCTGTGTGGTGCAGAGTGGTCTGACACATCCATACATCTATCTATCTACATGGCCGACCTGTGTGGTGCAGAGTGAACTGACACATCCATACATATCTATCTACATGGCCGACCTGTGTGGTGCAGAGTGACTGACACATCCATACATCTATCTATCTACATGGCCGACCTGTGTGGTGCAGAGTGAACTGACACATCCATACATCTATCTATCTACATGGCCGACCTGTGTGGTGCAGAGTGAACTGACACATCCATACATCTATCTATCTACATGGCCGACCTGTGTGGTGCAGAGTGTCTGACACATCCATACATCTATCTATCTACATGGCCGACCTGTGTGGTGCAGAGTGAACTGACACATCCATACATCTATCTATCTACATGGCCGACCTGTGTGGTGCAGAGTGGTCTGACACATCCATACATCATCATCTACATGGCCGACCTGTGTGGTGCAGAGTGGTCTGACACATCCATACATCTATCTATCTACATGGCCGACCTGTGTGGTGCAGAGTGAACTGACACATTCATACATCTATCTATCTACATGGCCGACCTGTGTGGTGCAGAGTGAACTGACACATCCATACATCTATCTATCTACATGGCCGACCTGTGTGGTGCAGAGTGGTCTGACACATCCATACATCTATCTATCTACATGGCCGACCTGTGTGGTGCAGAGTGAACTGACACATCCATACATCTATCTATCTACATGGCCGACCTGTGGGTGCAGAGTGAACTGACACATCCATACATCTATCTATCTACATGGCCGACCTGTGTGGTGCAGAGTGGTCTGACACATCCATACATCTATCTATCTACATGGCCGACCTGTGTGGTGCAGAGTGAACTGACACATCATACATCTATCTATCTACATGGCCGACCTGTGTGGTGCAGAGTGAACTGACACATCCATACATCTATCTATCTACATGGCCGACCTGTGTGGAGCAGAGTGGTCTGACACATCCATTACATCTATCTATCTACATGGCCGACCTGTGTGGTGCAGAGTGAACTGACACATCCATACATCTATCTATCTACATGGCCGACCTGTGTGGTGCAGAGTGAACTGACACATCCATACATCTATCTACTACTGGCCGACCTGTGTGGTGCAGAGTGAACTGACACATCCATACATCTACTATCTACATGGCCGACCTGTGTGGTGCAGAGTGAACTGACACATCCATACATCTATCTCTACATGGCCGACCTGGTGGTGCAGAGTGAACTGACACATCCATACATCTATCATCTACATGGCCGACCTGTGTGGTGCAGAGTGAACTGACACATCCATACATCTATATCTACATGGCCGACCTGTGTGGTGCAGAGTGATCTGACACATCCATACATCTATCTATCACATGGCCGACCTGTGTGGTGCAGAGTGGTCTGACACATCCATACATCTATCTATCTACATGGCCGACCTGTGTGGTGCAGAGTGAACTAACACATCCATACATCTATCTATCTACATGGCCGACCTGTGTGGTGCAGAGTGGTCTGACACATCCATACATCTATCTATCTACATGGCCGACCTGTGTGGTGCAGAGTGAACTGACACATCCATACATCTATCTATCTACATGGCCGACCTGTGTGGTGCAGAGTGAACTGACACATCCATACATCTATCTATCTACATGCCGACCTGTGTGGTGCAGAGTGGTCTGACACATTCATACATCTATCTATCTACATGGCCGACCTGTGTGTGCAGAGTGAACTGACACATCCATACATCTATCTATCTACATGGCCGACCTGTGTGGTGCAGAGTGAACTGACACATCCATACATCTATCTATCTACATGGCCGACCTGTGTGGTGCAGAGTGAACTGACACATCCATACAACTATCTTCTACATGGCCGACCTGTGTGGTGCAGAGTGGTCTGACACATCCATACATCTATCTATTACATGGCCGACCTGTGTGTGGTGCAGAGTGGTCTGACACATCCATACATCTATCTAATACATGGCCGACCTGTGTGGTGCAGAGTGAACTGACACATCCATACATCTATCTATCTACATGGCCGACCTGTGTGGTGCAGAGTGAACTGACACATCCATACATCTATCTATCTACATGGCCGACCTGTGTGGTGCAGAGTGGTCTGACACATCCATACATCTATCTATCTACATGGCCGACCTGTGTGGGTGCAGAGTGATCTGACACATCCATACATCTATCTATCTACATGGCCGACCTGTGTGGTGCAGAGTGAACTGACACATCCATACATCTATCTATCTACATGGCCGACCTGTGTGGTGCAGAGTGAACTGACACATCCATACATCTATCTATCTACATGGCCGACCTGTGTGGTGCAGAGTGAACTGACACATCCATACATCTATCTATCTACATGGCCGACCTGTGTGGTGCAGAGTGGTCTGACACATCCATACATCTATCTATCTACATGGCCGACCTGTGTGGTGCAGAGTGGTCTGACACATCCATACATCTATCTATCTACATGGCCGACCTGTGTGGTGCAGAGTGAACTGACACATCCATACATCTATCTATCTACATGGCCGACCTGTGTGGTGCAGAGTGGGTCTGACACATCCATACATCTATCTATCTACATGGCCGACCTGTGTGGTGCAGAGTGAACTGACACATCCATACATCTATCTATCTACATGGCCGACCTGTGTGGTGCAGAGTGAACTGACACATCCATACATCTATCTATCTACATGGCCGACCTGTGTGGTGCAGAGTGAACTGACACATCCATACATCTATCTATCTACATGGCCGACCTGTGTGGTGCAGAGTGTCTGACACATCCATACATCTATCTATCTACATGGCCGACCTGTGTGGTGCAGAGTGAACTGACACATCCATACATCTATCTATCTACATGGCCGACCTGTGTGGTGCAGAGTGGTACTGACACATTCATACATCTATCTATCTACATGGCCGACCTGTGTGGTGCAGAGTGAACTGACACATCCATACATCTATCTATCTACATGGCCGACCTGTGTGGTGCAGAGTGGTCTGACACATCCATACATCTATCTATCTACATGGCCGACCTGTGTGGTGCAGAGTGAACTGACACATCCATACATCTATCTATCTACATGGCCGACCTGTGTGGTGCAGAGTGAACTGACACATCCATACATCTATCTATCTACATGGCCGACCTGTGTGGTGCAGAGTGGTCTGACACATTCATACATCTATCTATCTACATGGCCGACCTGTGTGGTGCAGAGTGAACTGACACATCCATACATCTATCTATCTACATGGCCGACCTGTGTGGTGCAGAGTGAACTGACACATCCATACATCTATCTATCTACATGGCCGACCTGTGTGGTGCAGAGTGGTCTGACACATTCATACATCTATCTATCTACATGGCCGACCTGTGTGGTGCAGAGTGGTCTGACACATCCATACATCTATCTATCTACATGGCCGACCTGTGTGGTGCAGAGTGGTCTGACACATCCATACATCTATCTATCTACATGGCCGACCTGTGTGGTGCAGAGTGGTCTGACACATCCATACATCTATCTATCTACATGGCCGACCTGTGTGGTGCAGAGTGGTCTGACACATCCATACATCTATCTATCTACATGGCCGACCTGTGTGGTGCAGAGTGGTCTGACACATCCATACATCTATCTATCTACATGGCCGACCTGTGTGGTGCAGAGTGAACTGACACATCCATACATCTATTTATCTACATGGCCGACCTGTGTGGTGCAGAGTGAACTGACACATCCATACATCTATCTATCTACATGGCCGACCTGTGTGGTGCAGAGTGGTCTGACACATTCCTGTTGTTTCTTCCAAAGTCTATCTCCCAATGTTTGTAATAAGTTTACGTCACTCCCCCGGCCTTCTTTCTCTACAGTGTGGATGGTGGTGTGATTGGAAACATCAAGTAACAAGACCATATCTAATATAGTAGAACTAACTCCCTGTAAAAGAAAACACCTAATTACAGAGCCAAAGTGTCCTTTTTTTTTTTTTGCTTATCCCTAGTACACGTGGTACAGGCCATGATAATCATGGTGGGTAGTTAGCAACTGCTTTTACTGTGAGTGCACTACATCTCTACACATGTGAAAAGCAGTTCGACTTTGCACTTACAAATATGCCAGAGCCACGTTTGGTTACTTGCACTCTCTGGTGGGGTTGGACTTTTGCAAGAATCGGGGGCCATTGGAGCATTTTTTTTTTTTAAATCAGAAAAAAGTGTCCAATGCGGAATCAAACCCGGGTCGTAGATGTCGAAAACCAACGGTTTAGACCATCCTTCCACCGACCCCCCGGAGATGTAATCTTATACTGCTGAGTGGACTACAAGGGAATAAGAACAAATACATTAATCTACTACAGTAGAACAAACTCCCTGTAAAGGACAACACCTTTGGAATTCGTGTAATCTTTACACAAGGGGATAAGAAACAACAACAACAACAGAGCCAAAGTGTCCTTTAGGGAGAGGTGTTCTCTTACCTGAGAGTTGCTACATTGTAAAAATGGTTATTTTGCAAATGAAATCTGTCCTTTGTAGAGAGGTGTCCACTAAAGGGAGGTTCTACTGTAGTTCTAATGTATATTCCAAATTGTGCCTATCATACAGCTGAGTGAGTTCATGTGCTAGGTGATTCACATTTTTTATTAATTAAATACAAAATTATATACCACAGAAGTAATACTTTTTATTTTTTTTAGTTATTTTTATTTAGTTACGAAATGTAAACATTGTAAATGGTTCAACATCCATTATTATTCTTTTCCTTGATAGGTTTGACCTTTCATATTTAAATATATAACAGCTATTTATAATATTTACCTATTGACCTTTTATATTTGTGAGGTTTTTTATTTTTTAGTATTGCGTTGGGGAGGGGGGGCAGTAACAAGCTCGCTAAAAAAACTTGGGTTCAGCTGGCCCGGCTGATAGTACACTGTAAGGGCTCCAGGGATACAGGATGAGCAGTGTTTGTACTCCATGTTAGGAGCGGCTGCACATGGCGTCTGTTCCTCATGTCAGAGGCGGCCATTTTTTTGGAGCTAAGTCGGCCTGCCACTGAGTAGTGCTCCCAGTCTTAATGACAAAGACATTCTACTTCACCCAGTCATGATGGTTGTCAAACAGACACCATCAAGGGTCACAACTTGATACCCTAATATGATTGAGTGGAGATAAGGAAGAAGAAGAGTATTGTGTTGAACAATAATACATTTAGTGCTCAACTCAGAGAAGACATTTAGTGCTCATAGCTATTCCACTGTCCAATGCAGGATTTAACCCTGGTTCAAGGGTGTCAAAAACATCTTTTTCCCTTTGCTATTTCTTTTGTACTAACCCAGTCATAGAAATATTAGTTTTACATAAATTGTATTTAGACACTAACGAATATACCCGGCTTCACCAGGTAGGGAGTGGATGCTAGCGTTGATTGTTTAACAAATGTTTGTTAGGCAAACTTTCTCTCAGGTAAAACAAACAAGCCGGGTCAATGTGTCCCACAGTTGTCACTTACTTTGTCTTCTCTGTCAGCTCTCTCCAGGCTGTCCCTCACTTGGCTGGAGGTCTGGACATACATCTCTGGTGTTTGATAAGGCACAATTTGGATTATAGATTATATATAAAAATGAATGTTTGTATGTTTGTTTGTTTGTTTGTATGTCCGGTATACAAATTCGCAGTAGTTCACTAATTCAAACCAGAATTTCCATACATAGGTAAAAAAATATGGGAAGATGATAGGCTATTTTAAAAAATATATAAATTAATTATTAAAACTATATATTCAAATTATTCTACTTAGCTCACAAACAGTGCCCTCTATCAAAGATTAGATTAAATTATGCTGATGCAAACAAATAGATAATGCTAATAACAAACAATTATAAAAAAAATCTTATCTAAATATATATCACTCGGGTAGATATGCACACGGGTCAATCCCGGGGCGAAGCCCAGGTCACCCGTCTAGTAGATTATAAACACAAGGTAATAAGACCAAATTCTAAATAAATAGTGTGTGAATTTTCAGTAACAGCGTTGTTATCATCTTCAAACAAAAGTACTGAATGGGAAAAAATATCGCAACATGTTTTAAACAGTTATTGTTATCAAGTGCGTAAACAAAGTGTGTTTACACACTTGATAAAAGTTTGGTCCATGAATGCAGGTGTACAAGAACAAGGAGGGGGTCTCTTACAAAGACCCGGAGTCCAGGAAAGAAGGAAAGTATCAACAACAACAAGAATATTCCGTCTCGGTGGAGAGACACGTCTTTAATTTTTAGACATTCTCCTACTGTCTTAAGGACTTGTATTTTATGCTACAATGGCCCCTGATTCTTGCAAAAATCCAACCTCACCAGCGAGTGCAAGTAACCAAACGGGGGCTCTGGCATATTTGTAAGTGCAAAAGTCAAACTGCTTTTCACATGTGTAGACATGTGGTGCACTTACAGTAAAAGCAGTTACCAACTTCTACCCACCATGATTATTATGGCCTGTACCATGTGTACTAGGGATAATAATAAGACTTGTATTTGATTTCTTGCTCTCCCGCCTAGTGTTCCATCTTCACCACACTTTCTCAAAAACTTCTAGATTTTGGTTTTTGATCTGTATACACCCATTTCTAGTCAATTTAGTTCCAAGCCGTGGGGTCCAGAAATGAGATTCGGTTTTATTGCCTTTTACTAATTGAGAAGTAAATTAATTATAGGGCAATATAACATGCCATCTATATATTGTATAAGAAAACATTTAAACATGAAAGTTTCTTTTAAACATAAAACACAAAAAAGTCGGTGGACGAGTGGGTAACACCCTCGATTCCCGGCAGTCATGAACCGGGATTGTATCCCGCGTTAACATTTTGTTTAATATGTGAATAACCCTCACATATTATTCATTGTTGTAAATATCATAAACTAGGTTGGTCTTGTTGAGTGGTACCTAATAAAGTGATTTTGAACCGGTTAGGCATAAAACATACTTCTACTATCCTTATTGTGATGAAATAATATTGGGAGAGCTTGTTGGCTATCAGTGGTGAACCCTCCCAGCAGTTTCGCCAATTTAATCTACCAGACCACTTCTTAGAGCTCTAATACTGTATTGGACGATTCTGCTTATATATGCTACACTGATGGATTCCAGAACACAGCTTGCAATAGATGCACTAAACAGGACCTCTACGAGAGGCCACTGTTTATCATCAAACAGCTTGAGGAGCATGAACTCATGAAATTCGTGTAATCTTTACACAAGGGGAGAAGAAACAACAACACTGAAGGATGGAATCTTATGAAATGGTATTCAAGTAAACTTGGGACATGAGCAATGTAGGTGTTTGTATACAGCCTGTTGAAAGACATTATTGTCTGAAAGCTCACCAAGCTTCTACCTTTTCAAAAAAACACAAGGTAATAAGACCAAATCCAAATAAATAAATAGTGTGTGATGTTTCAGTAACAGCGTTGTTACCATCTTCAGACAAATTCACATTCAGTACTTTTGTCTGAAGATAGTAACAACACTGTTACTGAAACATCACACACTATTTGGATTTGGTCTTATTACCTTGTGTTTATAATCTATAATCCAAATTGTGCTTTATCAACCTTTTCAATAAAGAAATCGTCACTTTATCTCTTCTTGTTGTTTCTTATCCCCTTGTATAAAGATTACACAAATTCCATGAGTTCATGCTGCTCCTTGAGCTGTTTTATGATAAGCAGCGGCCTCTCCCAAAGGTCCTGTTTAGTGCATCTAATGCTAGCTGTTCTGGGGCTTATATATTTTTAGTAATGCTATCCGGCAATTCCTCCTATTGTAAGTGAGAACCAGTTAGTGGATTGCAATAATTACTTCTAAAATCTTCTTTATGAACATAAATCTATATTAATAAAATGGAAATTTCATAAGTGTTGTTCGCTAAAAACTTTCGTTACAATGCATCAATTTCGACCAAATTTTCAACATTTATGTAAAACGAGATGGAGCAGGTTTTGCTTAACATCAAAATATTTTTCCTAACATTAACCTGCGTAACTTCACTGTTATCGATTAAATACAAAAAAATCAACAGAGTTAATTTTATTTATATATAAATACAAAAATAAAATTCAACAGAGGTAATTTTTTTACATACTAGCTAATAATCTCAATCTAAAAAACAACAACGATATTACATCTTTCTCACATATTCACACATAATCTTAATTAATAATTAACTAACCTTTAACATTGTTTATTATATTTCAACTTTTATTTCTACATTTGTTTTTAAATACCTAATTGTTTTATCATGTTTCTAATTTTGCCTAACAAATAAACAAATTTATAGTATTATATAAATATATGACGTAACAAATTATATTATCATTATTATCATAATATTCTGTGTGTTCCCGAATATTATTATCAATAATATTCGTTAGGCAAACTTTCACTCGGATAAAACCCGGGCGAAGCCGGGTACACATCCGCTAGTTACTAAATATATCCAACATTACTAGTAAAATCTCTCTAAATAACCATATACCTCTCACCTATGTATATATATATATGTATATTGCCAACACCACAGATTTTTAAATAAATTAAATTAAATAAATCCAGAGTTCAACTGACCCGGTTGATGGACCTCAGCAAGGGTCCCACTCCAGGAATACAAAGTATCTGTGTCTGTACTCATGTTAGAGTCGGCAGCAAAGGTGTCTGCTTCTATGTTAGGAACGGCCTCAAACTACAGGCAAAGTCAGACTTCACCAAAGTGTGCCTGGATCATGGTGCCTTGATCAATGAAAGCTGCACCCCTACACCCCATTCCATGAGATCATGAACTCATGGAATTCGTGTAATCTTTACACAAGGGGATAAGAAACAACAACAACAGATTTTAAGTCACCGATTATTACAATGGTAGAATAAAAATAATATGTGACAACAGCTATCTAGAGTATGGCACCAACCATGTGTGGGTTACGGGCCTGCAGGGTGGCCATCATCTTCTCTATGGCCTGACTGCGCAGGACTTGGTGCTGATCCGCAGCCTGACTCTCTGCCCGGTAGCTGCGGAAGATGGAGCCTCCATTTGCATACTTCTCCATGAACTGTCCGCACACCACAAGTTGATAGACACCAGTTAACATGATAAATCACAATTTGGATTATAAATTAGAACTACAAGTAAATAAGACCTAATCCAAATACATTAATAGTGTGTGATGTTTCGGTAACAGCGTTGTTACCATCATCAGACAAAAGAATAAATGCTAGGTGTAATAGGTAAAGACCATGTAAGCACCTTTATACAACATTCTGGGAACTGAAGAGGCCAAATGATAAAGAAGCTACAAAATCACTGTGTGATACAGAGAGAATATTTACCCCAGTTCACAGAACCAACCCTAAGAAATAAAGAGCATGATTGTTACAGTAGCAGCAAGAAAACTTGAATTTTTGAGTTCTAATCTCTTGTACTGGTTTTGAGAATTGCCATTTGGACTCAATCCCAATGAATAGAAGACCTCTATTTATACCTCCCAGTGTGAGAACAACTCTGGTAGAGTGAGGGCAACATCCTAATGAGATGGCTAACAGAGAAGGAGATCAAATAAAAGCTGGGATAAGCTTTCAATTTCATTCTAGTAATGAGAGACACTCTCTTGTCCTTGGGGTATGAAATCGCTTCAAAAGGTGGAAGAGTTAAATTTATATGACCAATGGCATAGATGGAAGATGGAACTGTCAAGCCACTTCTGTATCAATATAATAAAAAAACGTCGGTGGACGAGTGGGAAACACCCTCGATTCCCGACAGCCATGAACCGGGATTGAATCCTGCGTTAACATTTTGTTTAATATGTGAATAACCTTCACTTCTGTATCAAGCACTGCTAAGAAAACTCTATGGACCAAACATCAGATAAAATTGTAGAATATTTGTTCACATGGTCACCAAGTGTCGAACTGGACTTGATGGACGCTAACAACAACAATCTCTGGCACAGTGATAACACCAGAATTACAAAGTTTAGATACTTAGGATCCCATCTACATACGGTGGAGTGGAGCTCAGACAGCATCAAACAACACTAAGAAGATTTAGAACAGGCCATCTCAAGCCATTGAAGATAGAAAATAACAACAAAATCTACCCCACTTGCCCTAAAATATAGCTTGGCACCTACAGCACCAGAGAACACATTACATGTTATAACACCTTGATAAAGGTTGGCGTTCAGCCAACTGAAATATTGGTAAAATAAATAATATTTTGATCCAATATATGCCTTTTTAATTAAAGATTTATTTATGGATTGCTCTATTTTCAAAATATTACATTATATGCACTAAACAGGACCTTTGGGAGAGGCAGCTGCTTATCATAAAACAGCTTGAGGAGAATGGACTCCTGGAATTTATGTAATATTGGTACAAAGGGATAAGAAACAGTAACAAGTTTAGAACATCCGAGGGAGTGTCTATTGTAATACTAGTGAGGAAGAAACAAGTAAGTAGACGTACCAAGATGGGGTAAACCCGCGCCACAACACCGCAAGTGGCCGCCACAGCACCGCCATCCAGTCGCAGGGAGCCCAAGGTGACCTTGAACCCCGGGACTGGGAGGTAGCCCAGCCTGGAGTCCCACCTGGCTCTCCGTGTGGAGTTACCGGACAGCTGGAGGTACACCCCACTGGGGAGCTGCCAACAACATCACAGATCATCCACAGCTGTACTGCCACTCTGGTGATTGTGTTTTTTTTTGCTTATCCCTAGTACACGTGGTATAGGCCATGATAATCATGGTGGGTAGAGGTAGGCAACTGCTTTTACTGTAAGTACACCACATGTCTACACATGTGAAAAGCTTGTGTGGTTAGTTGACACAACCAGGTTCACTTTTCTATAAGTTTATTTTTAATACACATAGGCACACACAAAACCCTTATTAAAACATTTTAGTCTTGTCAATGAGGATCTGGAGGCTGGTAAGGTGGTTGTTGGGATAAGTTTGTGGATTTGAAGAATCTGAAATACTTCACATCATTATATTTTCATGGAAGATACCCACAAATGTGAAATTACACTTTGAAAAAAAAAAAAAAAAAAAGAAGTTAAAGATCTGAACAAATCAATAAAGTCATAATAATGAAAGGGGGAGAAAAATAAATTACTATATTTAATATTGAACACTACAAGAAAAAAAAAACGTATCAATACAAATGTTTTCCTGTACTTGTGTTTGGAGGAAGGTAGCAATACTGTGGTAAAATGGCATACAGTAGAGAACCTCCGTGAGACGACACCTCTCTACAAAGAAGTTTTTATTCCCAAAATTATCATTTTACTAACTAGAAACTCTCCAGTAAGAGGACCCCATTCTCTAAAGGACAATTTGGCTTTGCAACTAGAGGTTGTCCTTTACAGAGAGTTTCTAATGTATATTGTTCTAGACTCATATGGACAAAATTGAGGAAGTGGAAAGTCTTGGCTCTGTAGACAGAGGCAATTTTGTTCACACTTGATTATCTCGTGTCTTCACTAATGGTCAGAGTGTATCAAATATATTTCAGAGTTATTGTCTGAATCCAAATATACATGGTAAAAGGTACAACTTTCTAAAGTTTTGTTTATGAGTGTAGATACCTTGAAACTTTAATCCAAATTGTACAAGGAAAGAGATCGTGAAGATAGAGGCTGCCTGGCCGGCATTCATATTTCTTTAAAAAAGACACCTCGGCCAGTATAAATCTTTTGGGATTTCTAGCAAAGAGAATCCAACATGACAGAGTCCGTGAAAGCTTCCTACCTCCAGGGGAGGATGGCCAGAGTCCGGCCCCATCAGTCGAGCCCCCACAGTGAAGATCTTGGACCCCACAGCTATCCGGCCTCTCCTGGCGTGGTCCTGTAGTGCAGGGTCCAGCTTGACTGGAACGGAATACCAGCCGTCGCTCACAGCTCCGTCCTGCAACACTCAGGGCTGGCAGGGAGTTCTTCACAACATCTCTTGTCTAGGTGGTCTGTCCTGACTTAACTCCTGGAGACATGTGTCTTCAGTTAGACCTCAAGAACATTATCTGCAAATTCATTGTCTTTATGATAAGGCACGATTTAGATTATAGATTATTAACACAAAGTAATAAGACCTAATACAATAAATAAATAGTTTGTGACGATTCGGTAACAGCGCTGTTACCATCTTCAGACAAAGTATTAAATGGTAGTACAGGTAGTACAACAGTACTTTAGCCTGAAGATGATAACAATGCTGTTACCGAAATGTCACACACTATTTATTTATTTGGATTTGGTCTTATTACCTTATGTTTAATTGTCTTTATATATTTACACATCATTCTTAATAATATAGAATTATAACTACAAGGTAATAAGAACAAATCTAAATAAATTAATAGTGTGAGATTTTTTCGGCAACAGGGTTGTTACCATCATCAGACAAAAGAATGAAAAAATGTATTCTTTTGTCTGATGATGGTAACAACGGCGCTGCTGAAATATGTCACACACTATTAATTTATTTAGAGATTTATTGTGAGTTTTATGTGATTTGTTCAGAGTGTGTGTTGTTCCTAGACTGACTGAGTGAATGAAGTAGGATCCCACAGAGAGGAGGACACAGACCTGGAAGTCTGAAGAGAGCTGACACACCAGGAGCACCATGGGTCTGGCTGCTGAGTCATCTTTCTCCACTACCTTGCGCAGCGCAGGCCTGGAGCCATCCAAGCTGTGATTGGTGCATCCACAGAGTGGCCAGACTCACCTCTCAGCATTCTCCAGCTCTCTCTGGTAGCGGTACACCAGCTGGCGGAGGACTTCCTGTGGCGTGAGGGCGCTGCGCAGTACATTAGGTCAGGCTGATGCTGAACTGTGGAATCCCTCTCAGCAAACATATGGACATACTGGGTACCAAGTTTGTCTAACTACCCACCATGATAATCATGGCCTGTACCACGTGTACTAGGGATAAGCAAAAAAAACACCAAGTTTGTTTGAAGATAATTTTATAAACTGAAGGAAACCTGCATTTATCTTCATCACATACAGTACTCCACTTAGTGAAGGACACACAGTTGCAGAGTCAAAGTGTCTTTTGAGAATGATGTCTTTTTTTTTTGCTTATTCCTAGTACATGTGGTACAGGCCATGATAATCATGGTGGGTAGTTAGCGACTGCTTTTACTGTAAGCGCATCACATGTCTACACATGTGAAAAGCAGTTCGACTTTGCACTTACAAATGTGCCAGAGCCCCGTTTGGTTACTTGCACTTACTGGTGGGGTTAGACTTTTGCAAGAATCGGGGGCCATTGGAGCATTTTTTTTTTTTAACAGAAAAAAGTATCCAATCGAACCCGGGTCATAGTGGTCGAAAACCATACGGTTTAACCAGCTTTCCACCGACCCCCTCCTGAATGATGTCTTCTTACTGGAGAGAGAGAGAAATTAATATAAAAGATAAATTCTAAGAAGAGACAAAGAGCTAACAGCGATGGGTTTCTTTAATGAAGATATATAAGCTTGGCAAGCTTTCGGATAATAATATCCTTCAACAGGCTGAATATGAATTGTCAAAAAAATAGTACAAGTGTGAAATTGTAATGGGATAAAATGGATAAATTAAGAGAAAAAGGCATCTTCTTATCGTGCAACTAAAAGTTGCGCTGATGGCCTGTGCCATCTGTTGGAAAAAATATAAACTATTCGTTGATTTTTAATTATTCTATAATTGATTAATCAAGAAAAGCTAACCACATGCGTGTTTCGGGCTGTTAGGCCTCATCAGCGTGGTGCAAGCTGTATCTCAACAATACGAAATATGAGTATTCATATTCAGCCTGTTGAAGGAGGTTATTGTCTGAAAGCTTGCCAAATTAAGAAACTCGTCGCCGTTAGCTTTTTGTCTCTTCTTCCTAGCAATGTCATCTGGTGATTCCTCCTGTTGTAATAAATGAGATAATCCACACAGAAGATAAACTCTCCCTTGTGTGTAGAGAGTTGTTTTTGTTGTGTCCAATGAAGAGCCTCAAATGTCTCCATACATCTCTATCACAGCAATGTTCTCTATCTTGGGTGTGTAAAGTTCTGGGTCAATTTTCTGTTGTTGTCGTGTCCAATGAAGAGCCTCAGATGTCTCTGTACATCTCTATCACAGCAATGTTCTCTATCTTGGGTGTGTAAAGTTCTGGGTCAATTTTCTGTTGTTGTCGTGTCCAATGAAGAGCCTCAGATGTCTCTGTACATCTCTATCACAGCAATGTTCTCTATCTTGGGTGTGTAAAGTTCTGGGTCAATTTTCTGTTGTTGTCTTGTCCAATGAAGAGCCTCAGATGTCTCTGTACATCTCTATCACAGCAATGTTCTCTATCTTGGGTGTGTAAAGTTCTGGGTCAATTTTCTGTTGTTGTCGTGTCCAATGAAGAGCCTCAGATGTCTCTGTACATCTCTATCACAGCAATGTTCTCTATCTTGGGTGTGTAAAGTTCTGGGTCAATTTTCTGTTGTTGTCGTGTCCAATGAAGAACCTCAGATGTCTCTGTACATCTCTATCACAGCAATGTTCTCTATCTTGGGTGTGTAAAGTTCTGGGTCAATTTTCTGTTGTTGTCGTGTCCAATGAAGAGCCTCAGATGTCTCTGTACATCTCTATCACAGCAATGTCCTCTATCTTGGGTGTGTAAAGTTCTGGGTCAATTTTCTGTTGTTGTCTTGTCCAATGAAGAGCCTCAGATGTCTCTGTACATCTCTATCACAGCAATGTCCTCTATCTTGGGTGTGTAAAGTTCTGGGTCAATTTTCTGTTGTTGTCGTGTCCAATGAAGAGCCTCAGATGTCTCCATACATCTCTATCACAGCAATGTCCTCTATCTTGGGTGTGTAAAGTTCTGGGTCAATTTTCTGTTGTTGTCGTGTCCAATGAAGAGCCTCAGATGTCTCCATACATCTCTATCACAGCAATGATCTCTATCTTGGGTGTGTAAAGTTCTGGGTCCATGTCAATTTTCTGTTGTTGTCATGTCCAATGAAGAACCTCAGATGTCTCCATACATCTTTATCACAGCAATGATCTCTATCTTGGGTGTGTAAAGTTCTGGGTCCATGTCAATTTTCTGTTGTTGTCATGTCCAATGAAGAACCTCAGATGTCTCCGTACATCTCTATCACAGCAATGTTCTCTATCTTGGGTGTGTAAAGTTCTGGGTCCATGTCAATTTTCTGTTGTTGTCATGTCCAATGAAGAACCTCAGATGTCTCCGTACATCTCTATCACAGCAATGTTCTCTATCTTGGGTGTGTAAAGTTCTGGGTCCATGTCAATTTTCTGTTGTTGTCATGTCCAATGAAGAACCTCAGATGTCTCCGTACATCTCTATCACAGCAATGTTTTCTATCTTGGGTGTGTAAAGTTCTGGGTCCATGTCAATTTTCTGTTGTTGTCATGTCCAATGAAGAACCTCAGATGTCTCCGTACATCTCTTTCACAGCAATGTTCTCTATCTTGGGTGTGTAAAGTTCTGGGTCCATGTCAATTTTCTGTTGTTGTTGTGTCCAATGAAGAACCTCAGATGTCTCCGTACATCTCTATCACAGCAATGTTCTCTATCTTGGGTGTGTAAAGTTCTGGGTCCATGTCAATTTTCTGTTGTTGTTGTTGTGTCCAATGAAGAACCTCAGATGTCTCCATACATCTCTTTCACAGCAATGTTCTCTATCTTGGGTGTGTAAAGCTGCTGTTCTGGGTCAATGTCAAATTTCTGTTGTTGTTGTCGTGTCCAATGAAGAACCTCAGATGTCTCCGTACATCTCTATCACAGCAATGTTCTCTATCTTGGCTGTGTTCTTGGTCCATGTCAAATTTCTGTTGTTGTTGTCGTGTCCAATGAAGAACCTCAGATGTCTCCGTACATCTCTATCACAGCAATGTTCTCTATCTTGGCTGTGTTCTTGGTCCATGTCAAATTTCTGTTGTTGTTGTCGTGTCCAATGAAGAACCTCAGATGTCTCCGTACATCTCTATCACAGCAATGTTCTCTATCTTGGCTGTGTTCTTGGTCCATGTCAAATTTCTGTTGTTGTTGTCGTATCCAATGAAGAGCCTCAGATGTCTCCATACATCTCTATCACAGCAATGTCCACTATGTTGGGTGTGTAAAGCTGCAGCTCTGGGTCCATGTCAATTTTCTGTTGTTGTCGTGTCCAATGAAGAACCTCAGATATCTCCGTACATCTCTATCACAGCAATGTTCTCTATCTTGGGTGTGCAAAGCTGCTGTTCTGGGTCCATGTCAATTTACTGTTGTTGTTGTCGTATCCAATGAAGAGCCTCAGATGTCTCCATACATTTCTATCACAGCAATGTCCTCTATCTTGGGTGTGTAAAGCTGCTGTTCTTGGTCCATGTCAATTTTCTGCAAGGCTGAGGGCATTGATGAACATGAGAATATGTGGGAGTAGAGAGGTATCCTACTGTAGCAAGAACATCTGCCAATTGTACCCACCAGCCCCCGAAGTGATGAGGGAAGGCCACCTCCAGAGCTGCCAGTTTCCACACCACCCAGCGGTAGTGGTTGGCTACCCAGGGCTCAGACATCAGGGTGGGATCCACACTGGGCTGGTGGCAGAGGGCGCTGCCGACAGACAACTTCTCTCACTGTGGATAGAGGGCACAATATGGATTATAGATTACAACTACAAGGTAATAAGACTAAATCCAAATAAATAAATATATTTAATCTAAAAGAAACAAAGATACTAGATTATGAGAAAAATTATTTTAAGAGAAAATTTAAAGAAGCATTTTTCATTCAAAAGAAATGTGCCACAATTAACAGAATGGAAGAAAGAGGAAATATAAATTATATTTATAGATATGCTTTTAATTATATTTGAAAAAAAAAATTGGGTTTTTTCCACTTTTAATTCTAAGAATAATATTCTGTTCACATGCTGTGGTAAAATTTCTCATTCAGTACTTTTGTCTGAAGATGGTAACAACGCTGTTACCGAAATGTCACACACTATTTATTTATTTGGATTTGGTCTTATTACTTTGTGTTTATAATCTATAATCCAAATTGTGCCTTATCAACTACAAGGTAATTTTTTTTTGCTTATCCCTAGTACATGTGGTACAGGCCATGATAGTCATGGTGGGTTGAAGTAAGCAACTGTTTTTACTGTAAGTGCACCACATGTCTACACATATGAAAAGCAGAAAGAACGGTTATAAGGTAGTCAAAGGAAGAAAAGGTACAATTTGGATTAGAAACATAAGGTAATGAGATAAATCCAAATAAATAAATAGTGTGTGATGTTTCAGTAACAGCATTGTTACTATCATTTATTTGTGGATTTGGTCTTATTACCTTGTGTTTGTAGTCAAAGAGAAGAAGAGACAAAGGTTGTCACCTATAGAACTCCTGCCAACCAGCCGTGGAATCAGCAGCTAGGGGCAGCAAGGAGCAGGCCTTCTGAGGAGGGAAATACGCAGAGGTGAACCTGAAGTCCTGCGCTGTGTCTGCGCGGACTGACATGGTCTGCAGCAACACTCCGCAAGCCACTAGCTGGAACCCACAAACCTCTAATTACAGATCTTCAAATCTCTAACAAGATGGATCACATGTAAATTTCAACTGATGCCAGCAACCCTCAAATCTTTGTTGGACTGGCGATGGGAATAAAATTCTTCTTTCTTATCTCCACTCAACAATCATATCAGGGTATCAAGCCTGTAGAGCTTGAGATGGTGTCTACTGGGGATGAGTAGAGCTCATTAACAGATGAGTTAATACAGTCAATGATGTAATTCAGGGTTCCAGGTTGAGAATTGTACTTAGTACCGCCGGTTCCAAAACCACTTTATTAGGTACCGCTCGACAAGAACAACCTAGTTTATGATAATTGAAACAATGAATAATATATGAAGGTTATTCACATATTAAACAAAATGTTAACGCGGGATTCAATCCTGGTTCATGGCTGCCGGGAATCGAGGGTTTTACCCGCTCATCCACCGACTAGTATATATGTACTTTGTACATAGTGCCTTGCACCCATTCTGGAAAGTCATTGTCCGTAGATGACCAGACTTAAGTCTGGAAATCAAGGACTGCTGTTCCCTTGGGAGGACAGATTTGGTGCTTGTCCCAACTTCTCTGTACCAGTCATATGCAGCAGTAGAATCCTATTCTTGCAGGCATTGGGCCTTGATGGCACGGAGGAGATCTCTTTCGTCTAGTTGGGAGCACTACTGAACCTTGTACAGTTCACCTGTTAGATCTTGTTAAATCAATGGATTCTTCCTGCTCTACATCCAAATAGAGGTACACCTAAGCATCTAATGAACTAAACAGGACCTTTGGGAGAGGTCGCTGCTTATCATAAAACATGCTCGAGGAGCATGAATTCATGGAATTCATGTAATCTTTACACAGGGGGATAAGAAACAACACCTAAGCACAGCTGATACAGTGGAGTGGACACATGAGGTGAACTGAACCTCAGACGGCATCAAACAACACTAAAAAGATTTAGGAAAGGTCATCTCAAACTATTGAAGAGAGAAAATAGAAACAAAATCTATCCCACTTGCCCAAAATGTAGCTTGGCACCTACAGCTCCAGAACACAGCTTGCATTAGATGTACTAAACAGGACCTTTGGGAGAGGCCGCTGCTTTTCATCAAACAGCTAAGGAGCATGGACTCATGGAATTTGTGTAATCCTTGCACAAGGGGATAAGAAACAGAGGTACAGAATAACATCTCAGTAAAGGACAACACCTAGTTGCAGAGCTAAAGTGTTCTTTAGAGATTCAAACTCTCCTGTTTGCTATACAAGGGCTTTAACCAACTAAGCTACAGAACCAAGTGTCCTTTAGAGAGAGATGTCCTCTTACTGGATAGCTACTAATTAGTAAAAAATGGCATTTTGGTGATAAAAACTGTCCTTTGTAGGGAGGTGTCTCTTTGTGAGAGTGTCCTCTCATGGAGGTCCTACTACATAATTGAATTCAACGCCCTCTATCTGTGAGAAAGGTAAGTATATTATCATTATCAGCACTATATATTTTATTTTAATTTTTTCTATGAAGGATGTGTGTCAGCAAGCTGAGGAACATTGATCAGAGAAGAGGGAAACTCACCTCTTCCTTTGTAAAACTTCCAGGTGCTTGGTTATCCACAGCCTCCCTCAGTGTGAGGTAAGTCTTCTTTTTGGGAGCAGCCATTCTAGCAGCTGTGTGACTGTGGAGCCGTGGAGTTATGGGGGAGAGGTGCTCCGAGACGTAGGCCCTGAATCCTGAGCGGTCAGACATCATGGATGGGCCGGAGAGTAGTCCGTTGGAGTCAAGTCCTGAGACATCCGTGCTGCTCTGGAGTGAAGTTTTCTTTCTGCCAGGGATGGGGGTGGACTCAGTGGGAGTCTGCCTCAGTAGCAAGCTGCTCCTTCTGAGGGGAGTGGAGCAGCTTCTTGGGATGAGGGGACTTGGGGTGGCGAAGGGCCTCTTGGAGGGGCCTGGTAGACTGGGGCTACTCAATGCCTTCAAAATGCCCCCCGGCCTCACATTCCTGTCAGCACTCTTCTCTTCTTGATTTGCATCTTCAAGCTCTGAGGAGTGAGAAACTTTGAGGCACAGCTCTTTTGCAGAGGGCTCTCCTGAACTGCTGACCCCAGTCTGGTCTTGGCCTCCAGGGCACTCAATCTGGAAAACTTTGCTTCTTTCAAATTGCTACCGTTGTGCAACTTGGAATCTTGATTATCAACTCTTTCTTGGAGGTCTCTTCCAGAAAGGAAATTTGTTTTCTAGGACTATTTGATAACTCTACGGATTCCTTAGAGAAGGAGGCCTCTGGTGTTTCCTCTAAAAGAGCTTTGGCTTTAATCAGAGCTTCTTTAGAAACCGCTACCTTTGTCCCTGAAGCAGTGGAGAAAGACAAGGATGGCTTTTCCTGTTTCTCAAACAGCTTCTGTGCTTTAGCAAGAGCATCTTCTGATATGTTGACATGTTTTCCTGAACCAGACATGAATCCTAGGGAGATTGGGTTCTCAGTTTTCTCTTTAGGGATGTATTTATTTTTGTTTAGCATCTCATCGATTGTATTGTTGAGGGGATTGTCGGCAGATTCAAAAGAAGCATCGGGGACATTGGCGAAAGTGGATAGATCAGTGTCCTCCATTGAATCTTCTAAGACTTTCTTGGCTTTGTTGAGAGCCTCTTTAGAAATCTTCACAGCTTTCCAGAAGCTGTGGTGAAACAGGTCATGCTGGAAGATTTGCTCAAGTCACTTTTAGGTGTTGAGCTGTCCAGTAGTCTTTTAGCACTCTCCAATGACCCACCGGATATCTTGGCTGCAAGTCCACCGGATGGGGTGGCAAAGCTGACTGACTTATGGCTCAACCGGCCAGGATTACCTGAATTTTTTCCAACTTTTCTGAATCGAGTAGGTCCTCTTTCAACAGCTCCCCTCTATTAGAATTCCCCGGTGTTTGTGAGCTATTACCTTCTGTGTTGGGAGGATTTGAAGAGATGTGGGAACCTAATTCAATGTTTTTGTGCCTCTGTGTCTGACCATGGGGAGGGTTATATTCACTTAGTCTCTGTGACAACCTGAGATCTTGAGTGGAGACATTCAAAAAGATATCATCCTGATATGCATTGAAGAATTGTTCTTCTGAGGCAGAGAACACTGATGAGGTCTTACTGGCTGGTAAGGGAGGAAGAAAGATGTTGTCATCGGAAATGTCAGAAAGCTTCTGTTTCTTGTTGGAGGATGGCGTTAGATAGGTGCTCTTGCATTTCCTCTTGCCACGATCTTGTCTCTTTTCTGTAGAAGCCCTGGATGCCTGACTTGATACATTCTTCAGTGAAGTTTCAATGGATGGCGTATCTTGGGGTCTTATGGAATTTGAGCCTTCATGGTCGAGTTCTTCACTTGTGAGTTTGGAATCATCCTGGGACATCATCTGCTTATGCTCCTCATCTTGTCTCCTTGTGGATGCTGCTCTAATGCGAGCTGACCTCTTTCTTATTGGAGTGGAACAACTTGGGTTGATCATTTTTCTTGTTGACTTTCTTTGTACTTCCTCTACATCTTCAATTAGCTTTGGTGTGACAAATCCTTGAGGCTTCAGAGTTTCTTGTATGTCCCTCTGTTCACCGTCCTCCAAAATCTCTTCCATCAAGTTCTGTGCTCTCTTCATTGCTGCTGTTGAAATGGAAATCTTTTTCTTAGATGCAGTGGAGAATCCCAAAGTTAGAGGTTGACACTGGCCTTCATTCAGAGTTTCTTGAAGCTTGTTGGATGAAATGGTTTGTTCTTCTGGACATTGCTCTTCAGCAGGCCAGGAGAAACTTGGTGAGCTTGGCTCGTCTGTGTGATTTGCTTCTTTGTGGGGAGTCTTTAATGGAGCAACTCCAATTGGGGCATTTACAGATTCCGGGAGGTCAAGCTCTTCTGCAGGTTCATCCACCATCTCAGCAACTCCAGAAGTTGTCTGTGGAAGGTCTTCTTGATGTAGGGATATGTCCTCAGGTTCTTCTAGAAGTTTCTTAGCTCTGGCCAAAGCCATTTTGGAAATCTGGCAAGTTTTCCCTCCAGCGGTGGAAAACCCAGTCATAAAGGCTGAGGGAGCATTTGTCCAGGGAGTGTTGGAGGATGAAAGAGGTTTGGTTTTGGAAATCTCTGCGGAACCTTCAGAAGCTGTAGTGGGAGAAGGTGATCTTGTACGTGGATCTTTTACTGAAGAGTTGTGGAGTTGTGTGGGCACCTGAGTTGGGACATCCAAGAAAAGTTCATCCTGATACTCATTGAAGAATTGTTCCTCTGAGGCAGAAAATATAGTGGAGGATTTGTGGGAAGGGGGAGGCTGCAGATATGTTCCTGAGTAGGAAGCATCTACTGATAGCTTGGACCTTTTCCTGGAGGGTGACGGTTCATCTTGACTAGAAGAAGGATTTGGTCTCTTGGTGGCATTTCTTTTAAGGATTGGACCATAGAAGAACTTGACTCTCTTAGATGATCTAGCATTGGAAAGACAAGAAATCTGGGAGGAGGAAGGTTGGAGGTTGGATTGGCAGCTGGGAGATGTTGCTGAGGTGGAATCAATGATGGGAGGATGCTGGTGGATGTGAGAGAATCTCCGGAGAATTCTTCACTTGAACGACATCCTCAAGAGTGTCTAGAAAAGTTTCAAGTTTCCTGATGACTTCTGATTCTCTGTACTCTGGGTGAGTTCCCATCTCTGGGTGATGGAGGAATTCTGCAGGCTGTCCTCTGGCTGGACTGGAACAACATGGGGCTGTTCTAGGAGCTGTTGTGTTGGCCCATGCAGATGATGTGTTGGCTTATGCAGCTGATGTGTTGGCTCATGCAGCTGATGTGTTGTTGGCTCATGCAGCTGATGTGTTGTTGGCTCATGCAGCTGATGTGTTGGCTCATGTAGCTGATGTGTTGGCTCATGTAGCTGATGTGTTGGCTCATGCAGCTGATGTGTTGAGTCATGCAGCTGATGTGTTGTTGGCTCATGCAGCTGATGTGTTGAGTCATGCAGCTGGTGTGTTGGCTCATGCAGCTGATGTGTTGGCTCATGCAGCTGATGTGTTGTTGGCTCATGCAGCTGATGTGTTGTTGGCTCATGCAGCTGATGTGTTGGCTCATGCAGCTGATGTGTTGTTGGCTCATGCAGCTGATGTGTTGGCTCATGTAGCTGATGTGTTGACTCATGCAGCTGATGTGTTGTTGGCTCATGCAGCTGATGTGTTGGCTCATGCAGCTGATGTGTTGGCTCATGCAGCTGATGTGTTGGCTCATGCAGCTGATGTGTTGTTGGCTCATGTAGCTTATGTGTTGGCTCATGTAGCTGATATGTTGGCTCATGTAGCTGATGTGTTGGCTCATGCAGCTGTTGTGTTGGCTCATGCAGCTGATGTGTTGGCTCATGCAGCCGATGTGTTGGGGCCGCAGTGAGATGAGTCAGGGGCAAGTTGAGACAAATCTCATCTCCCTGAGTGAGGCTCAAGGTATCTGTCTTGACAGGCTCTGAAACACACACAGCTTGCCAACTAACCTGACACCAGAATAAAAAAAAAAACACATTTTATATCTAAAAATGAAATACACCCAACAACGATTTTGTAAGTGCAAAGTCGAACTACTTTTCACATGTGTAGATATGTGGTGCACTTACAGTAAAAGCAGTGGCCTACTTCTACCCACCTTGATTATCATGGCCTGTACCACACGTACTAGAGATAAGCAAAAAAAAAATGATTAGGTACAATTTGGATTATAGATTAGAAACATGAGTAATAAGACCAAATACAAATAAATAGTGTGTGACGTTTCAGTAACAGCCTTGTTACCATCATCAGATAAAAGTACTGAATGAATGATGATGGCAACAACACTATTTATTTATTTTGGTTTGTTCTTATTACCCTGTGTTTCTAATTTATAATCCAAATTGTGCCTTATCAAAAAACCATGACAAACTTTTAAAGAAATCCTTTATGGTTGTTTGCTTTTGGATAGAACCCCATTCAGGGTGCATTCTAGCTGATCAATTGTTATAAGCCAGACATGTCTTCCTTTCTCTAAAGTTCTTATGAAACCAATGTGGTGGTGTTGGGGCTTTTCTCCTTTGACCATGCTTAGAAGTCCACTCTTCTCTAGTGAGAAGATTTGAATTTGAGTAATTTGATGTGTTTCCTGTTGATGGGAATGGCTGGGTTGGGAATTGATAGGCTGCAGGTCGGAACATGAATGGCTGAATTATCGTAAGTGTTGAATTATCATTGGAACAAAAATGTGGGATTCAAATCCTGGGTCGAAGCGGTCGAAAACTAATGGTTCAGACCATTCGTCCACTTACCCCCTTGTTACCTTATGAATCACAACTATAATCCAAATTGTACCTCATCATCAAGTTTCAACCATGGTTCTAACAACATCTTGGTCATGGAATTCCTGTAATCTTTACACAAGGGGATAAGAAACAACATCTTGGTGTCAAGTGATGCTGTGAGGTCAGACTGTGATTGATTTATTCGGAAGAGAGGAATGACTTGCTAGAACCAGCTCACCAAGCAACTCCGCCTTTGCCTGTCCCAAGCCTGGAGGAGGGGGAGCAGTAACAAGTTCACTAAAAAACCTGGGCTCTGCTGGCCCGGCTGATAGTACCCTGTAAGGGCTCCTAATCCAGGGATACAGGATGAGCAGCATTTGTACTCCATGTTAGGAGCGGCTGCACATGGCGTCTGTTCCTCATGTCAGAGGCGGCCATTTCTTTTGGAGCTAAGTCGGCCTGCCAATGAGTAGTGCTCCCAGTCTTAATGACAAAGGTAGACGCATTCTACTTTGCCCAGTCATGATCTCATGCTTTACAAGCTTGATACCCTGATATGATTGAGTAGAGATAAGAAAGAAGAGATCACCAAGCCAAACCTACCTCCCGCTGGAGACTGTGGAACGGCCAGGAGCTGAGACCTGGATGGGTAGAGGAAGCTGCCGGATATCTGGGGACTCTGCACGAAGTCTTCCTGAGTGGATAGGTCAAACATCTCGGTGTTATCCTGCCGGAAGATGGTGGAGGAGATGTCCTGGAGGGGTCCGCCGGACTGGGGAGGATCCTCTGTGAAGGAGTCCAGGAGAGACTGAGGGATACTCTGGCAGGACGGCTGCTCCTCCTCCAGTGACAGCAGTCTGTCCACGTCACAGGAGCCGAATAGCTGCTTGGGCTGTCACAGGCTGGGGTTAGAATTGACAATGAAGTGGTTGGAATTGCAGTATTTTAAACCAACTTACAATGGAGAACTTGACCAAATCCACAAATACAATAAAATAAAAAATATATGTTATATTAAAATATTATTTTATTTAAAATTATATTTCAGATACAACACTTCCCCATATAAAAACTCATTGTTGTTGTTTACCATTGGCCGGCTCAAAACTTTTGTACATTATGTAAATAATCTTTTAATTTTTTTATTCTTACGCCTTAAGCCAGGCAGTACTTCTACCAAATTATGTTTTTATATATATATATCCTTTAGCTCAATTAAATTACTGATCAAAACTATTTTTCATTATCATACTTTAAAGATTTCAACCACACGACTGCATTAACATACCATAATCTTCAACATGATCTAAATTCAAGCAGAAAATCTCACTCATCATTATTATTTATAACATATATATATATTTTACACAAATAAATTTACTGGCAATGCGTTTCTTTTAATTTAATTCTTAAAAGAAATGCAATGCCAGTAAATTTATTTGTGTAAAATTTTAACGATAGATGGCAATTAAATTTAATTTACTAATATATATATATATTAAACCTTCCCTTATTAGAGAAAAGTTGCTAGGTATAAAAAAAAAAGGGATTTTTAACAAAATAATTGTGACGTTATAACCATGTTACTGGTATAAAGGAGGTTGATATGGTTTCACTTTGCTAAAACTTATTTATATCTTTGTGTAAAAAATAAGAAAAGCAGGGAGAACCAATCAGCAGAAAAATAACACCAAACACCATATAGATATATAAAATAAAGAAGGCATTTCCTGACCACGTGCACATGTGCTTTTTAGATATACAGTAAACAACTCTCCTATAACGCGATTAATGTGTTCCGTGTTGTATGAAATCGCGTTATAGGAATTCGCGTTGTATGAAATAAAACTTGTATAACACGAATGTTGTTAGGGTAAATTGTTTTATTTTATAACGCGTTATATGAAAATTCGCGTTGTTTAAATACATTTGTCGCAATTTTTTTTATCGCGTTGTAAAAACTCGTGTTATAGGAGAGTCTATTGTATAAATAAAAGGTCGCCTCTCCTGGCAAAATAGACGTCAAAACTAGACGCCATCTATTGACCATCTCCACAAACTAGCGAACTCGGGTCGGTGACAAAGCCACAACACCAGCTTTGGTAAACTGAGAAGCTTCCACCTAGAGACTAGGGTTTCAGGATAATGGCCCTCGTCAGCCCAAGGTGGACTTTATTCCATGAGAGAGATTCACAAGGAATCAAATAAAATCTTCACAATGTATCAAAGAGAGTTAGCTGGCACTAAGTTTTATTTTTTCTTATCCCTAGTACACGTGGTACAGGCCATGATAATCATGGTGGGTAGAAGTAGGCGACTGTTTTTTACTGTAAGTACACCACATGCCTACACATGTGAAAAGCAGTTCGACTTTGCACTTACAAATATGCCAGAGCCCTGTTTGGCTACTTGCACTCGCTGGTAGGGTTGGACTTTTGCAAGAATCAGGGGCCATTGGAGCATTTTTTTTTTTTTTAAACAGAAAAAGTGTAGTAAACCAATAAAACACAGTAAAATAGTAATAATATATGTAGATTCAATACTTTTCTTCCAGATTTATATATGTAAAACTTGTAACAAATTAAATGTATATAACTGTCTCTCAAAAAATCAAATAGTTCATTTTTGCCTGTAGAAGGGCGGCTCCAGCCCGAAAGCTCGCGTTTATTGTAATAAAAGAAACTCATTGCGAAAGGTTACATCTTTATTTTTAATATTAGAAAAAGTGTGTCCAATGCGGGAATCGAACCCGGGTCCTAGTGGTCGAAAACCAAACGGTTTAACCAGCCTTCCACCGACCCCCTACTAAGTTTTATAACACCCTATAACAACATCACTGGGGATCAGGTTGCTATACCTATGGCTAAAACAATTGAGAACCATCTTGTTGCTATAATCAAGTTGCTGTTATAAAAGAAAGGCTGTTGTAGTGAGGTTTGACTGTAATGATATGATTGATTTATTTTATTGAAAGAAACATAAGGTGGCAAGAAAACATCCAAATACATACAAAAAATTTATGACATTTCTGTAACAGCAATGTTAGTGAAGTTTTATCTATTTGTGTGACGTTTCGGTAACAGCGTTGTTACCATCTTCAGACAAAAGTACTGAGACAAAGATGGTAACAACGCTGTTACCGAAATGTCACACACTATTTATTTGGATTTGGTCTTATTACCTGTGTTTATAATCTATAATCCAAATTATGCTTTATCATTTTATGTTTACCAGATCTATAATCCAAATTGTACACCTATAATTGATTGAAAAAATAAATAAAACCAGTCCCAGAGAGGATTCCTCTTCTTCTTTCTTATCTCCACTCAATCATATTAAGGTATCAAGCTTATAGAGCTTGTTGATGGTGTCTGCCGGGGATGAGTAGAGCTCATCAATGGATGAGTCTATAAAGTCAATAATGTGTTTTGGGGTTGCAGGTTGAGAATTTAACTTAGTACATAGTGGGAAAACCTTGCAACCATTCTGGAAAGTCATTGTCCGTAGATGACCAGACTTAAGTCTGGAAATCAGAGACTGTTGTTGATTCCTGAAGTTCCGGAAAGGGGCTCACCTGCAGCCTGTCCATTCTGTAGTTGAGCATTCCTCCAGAGCTGATGGGGGTGAGGTAGGAGGGCGATCCTTCGCTGAAACAGCCTTGAGCCAGGCCAAGCGGGACATGGTCCACTACAGGAAGGCTGCACAGAACCACATGTTCGAGTCGGCAGTAAAGGCTTTCAGGTTAGGAACGGCTTCAAATTACAGTCAGACTTTCACCAAGAGAGTCAGTAGAAGGATGGTCTAAACCATTGGTGTTTGACCGCTACGACCTGGGATTGAATCCCACATTGGGGACTTTTTTTCTAATTAAAAAAAATGCTCCAATGGCCCCCCGATTCTTTCAAAAGTCCAACCCCACCAGCGAGTGCAAGTAACCAAACGAGATTCTTGCACATTTGTAAGTGCAAAGTCGAACTGGTTTTCACATGTGTAGACATGTGATGCACTTACAGTAAAAGCAGTCGCCTACTTCTACCTACCATGATTATCATGGGCTGTACCACGTGTACTAGGGATAATTAATTTTTAAAAAAGACTTTCACCAAAGTGTACCTGGATCATGATGCCATGATCAATCAAAGTTGTACACCGCATATCATGAGATCAGCTTGAGGAGCATGGACTCATGGAATTTGTGTAAATCTTGCACAAGGGGATAATAAACAACAACAACACAGAACTACAGGTACATGTGGTGCACTTACAGTAAAAGCAGTCACTTACTACCCACCATGATTATCATGGCTTTGAGATAAGAAAGAAGAAGAAGAGAACTACAGGTGAAATAGATAGTCGTATGTACATATAACACCTAATTATTATTTTTTAATCATCCCTAGAACATGTGGTACACACCATGATAATCATGAATGGTAGTATTTGATGACAACTTTTACTGTAAGTGTGTCACATGACTACACATGTAGAGAGCAGTTTGACTTTTGCACTTACAAATGTGCTAGAGACCTGTTTGGGTACTTGAGACTTTTTCAAGATGCGGGGGGGACATTGGAGCAATTTTTTTAAATCAAAAAAGTATCTAATGAACAAAGGATTCAATCCTGGGTTGTAGCTGTCGGGAAATGATGGTTTATACTTATTCCTATAGATGATGCCATCAGTAATGTTCAGTTATTCTGATAGATCAGGCCTGGTCAACACGCGGCCCACCATAAAAAAATTTGCGGCTCACCATTTAACTTTATATTTCTTTTGTAACTTTCATTTCTCATCTGTATATTCAAACACAGAAAATATATATACGAGGGCCATCCAATAAATAAGTTTCCCTATTTCTTTTTCTGCGAACGAAACGTGGTAAAAATTAGTTAGTAGTGTAAGAAATGGTCACTAGGATGCGTTGGAAGCGCGTGACCTTTTAAATCACGCTACTCGTACGGGCAAGTCCGTAGCGCTTCAGTTTCCATGGAGCTACCACTGGTGAACGTGTCCACTTGCGAACTCCGTTCTGTAATTCGTTTTTTCACAGCGAAAAATAAAACTGCAGTCAATATTCATCGCAATTTAGTGTCAGTGTATGGTGAAGGATGTATGAGCATCCAAATGGTTCGCCGATGGCGTTCATGGTTCTTGGAAGGACGGCAAAATGTGCATGATGACGAGCGAAGCGGCAGGCCCGTTACTGCTACGGACAATGCAGCCGTTGCTGCTGTTCGGAATGTGGTGGAAGCAGATCGCCGCGTCACCATTGACGAAATAATGATTCGAATGCCTCCTGGAATTGAAATTGGACGCTCTTCGATTGGAACAATCATGTTAGATGTTTTGAATTTTCGCAAAGTCTGCGCAAGATGGGTCCCGCGTTTGCTCTCGGAAAATCACAAGCAACAACGGATGGAGGCAGCCCGAGCTTTTCTGGAAATGCATCGAAGAGATGGAGATCAACTGTTTTCCCGTATTGTCACTGGAGATGAAAGCTGGGTGCATCATTCAACTCCAGAAACAAAACGACAAAGCATGGTGTGGAAGAAGCCTGAGAAAAGTGCACCAAAAAAGGCGAAGGTCACAATCTCTGCAGGCAAAGTTATGGCTATCGTCTTTTGGGACTGTAAGGGTGTTTTATTGGTTGACTACCTGCCCTCAAACACTACGATTAACGCTGCGAGGTACTGCAAAGTCCTCACTAAACTCAGAGCTGCAATAAAACGGAAACGTTCTAGACTTTTGTCTCGGAAAGTGTTACTCGTCCATGACAATGCTCGCCCTCACGCAGCTCGAACGACCCGAACGTTGCTAGAAAACTTCAAATGGGAAATTTTCACACATCCACCTGTTTCTCCGGAACTTGCCCCAAGCGACTTCCATCTTTTTCCAGCACTCAAGTTGCACCTTGGAGGCAAGCACTTTGCGAATGATGACGAAGTGCAGGCGGAGGCGAACCACTGGCTACGAAGACAGGACACGGCTTGGTACAACAGTGGTATCTAAAAATTGCTACAACGGTACCAAAAATGTTTGCACAGAAATGGTGATTATGTAGAGAAGTAGTCTATGAGTTGTATAATGAAAACAAAATAACTGCATAATTGTAAATAATGTTGTTTATTTGTATAATGAAAACAAAACTGCATAATTGTAAATAATGTTGTTTATTTGTTTAAAAAATAGGGAAACTTATTTATTGGATGGCCCTCGTATATATTGAAATAATAATAATATCTCTATATATATAAAAATGAATGTTTGTCTGTCTGTATGTCCGGTATACAAATTCGCAATAGTTCACTAATTCAAACCAAAATTTCCATACATAGGTAAAAGAATATGGGGAAGACGATAGGCTATTTTTAAAAATATATAAATCAATTATTAAAACTATATATTTTTAGTCAGAAAATGATGATGACAATATTGCTGTATCATGTTTGATTATCAGATACAAAATTATATCGGGAAAAATTCCAAAAAGCAGAGACCACGGGTGAAACCAGTTCATTATTTTGTATACAGGAACAAAATTCTAACAGAAAAACATTCATTCGAGCAGAAAACAAAAGCCAGATCATCTTTCTATAAAAATATCGCTTCTCAGACACAAAGTTTGGAGCGGGACGTTTCACAAGAGTAACATCCACGGCGCCAATTTATAATTGTAACGAATAGTATTTGAATAGGGTACATTTAATAGGGTAAAACCCGGGCGTTGCCCGGATCATTCGGCTAGTATATATATATTTTTAAATATGTCCCACACTTTTTAAAATACATATTTGATTCCATAAAAAGGAAGAAAAAAGTTAGGAATAATGATAATTAATAGAGAAATATTTTTTT
This sequence comes from Cordylochernes scorpioides, assembly GCA_030710605.1. NCBI lineage: Eukaryota > Metazoa > Arthropoda > Arachnida > Pseudoscorpiones > Chernetidae > Cordylochernes > Cordylochernes scorpioides. The sequence continues at coordinate 2,118,223 of CP092872.1, forward strand.
ATTTTAAATTGTTATTATTATTTTTATTTTAAAAAATCAGCCGAAAAATAATAAATAAAAACAATAAGAATCAAAGAAGTATTAAGTATTTTTTTTTAATACATTTTAAAGTTGAAATTTTGATATAGTTAAAGTTTTTAGACCTTGTTTACGATTCTGTGCGGCCCGTGGCATCATTTAGGTTGGCCAGTGCTGTGATAGATGGTGCTCTGCTATCAGTAACATTTATTTGCATGAATAGGAGATGTTCTCTCAATGAGTTTTCCTTTATCATTGGTTCCCCATTTTAACCAACGGCCATCTTTATTGCGATGATAACCTCACTAATATAAGAATTGTTCCATTGAAGATGATCACAAGATTTACTGTAAGTGCAAAAGTTGAATTGATTTTCACATGTGTAGACATGTGGTGCACTTACAGTAAAAGTAGTCGCCAACTTCAACCCACCATGATTTTTTATTTATTTCGTCTCAATTTACAGGTGTTACATTCGAGCACAGCTTGCGAGTCATCTTGTCCTGGCTATTTACACATGGCGTGGAGTTGCAGGAAGGTAACAATGATTATCATGGCCTGTACCACATGTACTAGGGATAATAATTAATTAAATTTACTGTATGATAAGGTACAATTTCGATTATAGATTATAAACATAAGGTAATAAGACCAAATCCAACCACACACTATTTATTTATTTGGATTTGGTCTTATTACCTTATGTTTAAAATTAGATTTACTGTATGAAAAGGCACAATTTGGATTATAGATTATAAACACAAGGTAATACGACCAAATCCAAATAAATAAATAGTGTGTGACGTTTGAGTAACAGTGTTGTTACCGAAATGTCACACATTATTTATTTATTTGGTCTTATTACCTTGTGTTTACTGTACTTACTTCAGTATTTATTTTATATATTCAGCATGTAGTTGTACTTACTCCAAATATAGCTGGACCTGCCTGTTTGTGCTCAGTACTATATAAGTGGAGAGATGGCCATTTTATTTAATTTCATTTTTTTGCTTATCCCTAGTACACGTGGTACAGGCCATGATAATCACGGTGGGTAGTTAGCGACTGCTTTTACTGTAAGCGCACCACATGTCTACACATGTGAAAAGCAGTTTGACTTTGCACTTACAAATGTGCCAGAGCCCCGTTTGGTTACTTGCACTCGCTGGTGGGGTTGGACTTTTGCAAGAATCGGGGGCCATTGGAGCATTTTTTTTCTAAACAGAAAAAAGTGTCCAATGCGGGAATCGAACCCGGGTCGTAGTGGTCGAAAACCAAACAGTTTAACCAGCCTTCCACCGACCCCCCCAAACCATTTTATATTAGGTATAATGATTCCTTAGCATATAGCACACACCTTTGTGTGTTGAAATAAAAAGTGTAAAACACAAGGTAATAAGACCAAATCTAAATAAATAAATACAATAGAACATCCCTTTAATGGACACCCCGCTAGTGAACACCTCTCCACAAAGGACAGTTTTCATTGCCAAAATTTACATTTTTACTGTTTTAATGTCCATCCATACAAAGTTCAAAACAACAACCACTCACTGGTGCAGGCCGGTCACGCTCCGCCGCGGCACGTGGGAAAACATACAATGTTCCCAGCACATTTACTATTTAGCAACTCTCCGGTAAGAGGACACCTCTCACTAAAGGACACTTTGACTGTAATTAGGTGTCTGTTACAGGGAGTGTTCTACTGTATTGTGTAATTGGATTGAGTGTCTTATTACCAAGTGTTTCTAATCTATAATCCAAATTATACCAAATGAATAAAGAAGGTGTGAGAACTTGTGTTACTGACCTGACCAGCTGGGAGATGGGGCTCCAGGTGAAGGACTGGGAGTCAGGGGGCAGGTGAGTCGGCCGAGGGGTGCTGTGGGAGGAGACCCAGGAGGGAAACTCCGCTCCTCCAGTCAGGTCCAGCCTCTGATCCTCCCACGGACACTGAAGATGGTCCCAGTAGAGGTGGTAGAAAGGCTGCAGGTAGCTGGCAAGCCAGTGCTGTAGTCTGACCTGGGCCGGCAGCCTTCTCACTCTGGACTGGACTACGGAGGTGGGACGGACTCCAGCGAGGTCCCAGCATGTCCCCTGCACCCTGGCCCTCTGGACCACGGCCCTTCTGGATGGGCGAGACACGGGTGGGCAGAGCTGGAACTGCAGGAGGGGCTTGGCAGGCTGCAGCGGGATGTTGGGAACTTCCTCTTCAAATGGTTCGTCAAACCAGCCAGGATGGAGAGGTCCCAGGTCTGGGCAACCTACACATAAACATTGATAAGGCACAATTTGGATTATAGATTATGTTGGACCGTGACCGCGGACGGTTGGCTTCTCGGCAACCCTGGAGCTGACTCACTTCCTGCTGATGAAGTAACCCTTGCAAGCGGCGTCTCGCCATCGCTGACTTTTCCTTCTCTCCATGTTTACTATTTAATCTATATATAATCCCTTTACCTTATAGTTAATTAAAGTATAATTAACGTTGAGCGCTGTGTGTAATCAATTGGAATACAACAGATTATAAACACAAGGTAATAAGACCAAATCCAAATAAATAAATAGTGTTTTACGTTTCGGTAACAGCATTGTTACCATCTTCAGAAAAAAGAATGTCTGATGTGAATGTTTTTCTGTCTGAAGATGGTAACAACGCTGTTACCGAAACGTCACACACTATTTATTTATTTGGATTTGGTCTTATTACCTTGTGTTCGTAAACATTGTTAGGACTCTCAGGCTTAGGGGCTTCAAGGCCAACACTCTATATGGGAACAAGATACGGTACAATTTGGAACAACAAAAAGCTTTATTAAGACCTTTAGGTCTTATATAGAGTCTCCTTAGTAGAACAGGGTATAAACAGGAATAACCGTAATGATAAAGCACAATTTGAATTATAGATTAGTACTACAAGAAAATAAGAACAAATCCCAATAAATTAATAGCCTGTGGAATTTCAGTAACAACATTGTAACCATCATCAGACACAAAGAAAAAATCAATTGTTTTTGTTTATTTATTATTTTTGTCATTTTATTTTTTGTCTGATGATGGTAACAATGCTATTACCAAAATATCACGCAATATTAATTTATTTGGATTTGGTCTTATTTTCTTGCAGGAATAACAGTAACATTAATCAGCAATGTTATTTACAATGTATCAAATAGGGTGAGAGAAATGGCTTGACTTATATACAAGCAATATCGAGAGCTAGCAGTTCTCAAAGAACAATAATTTGTAGTATTGGCAGAAATTAGATTGGTACAAATAAACAATTTGGAATATAGATTAGAAATAAAAGGTGATAAGACCAAATCCAAATAAATAAATAGTGTGCGATGTTTCGGTAACAGCATTGTTACAATCATCAGTCAAAAGAATGTCTGATGTGAATGTTTTTCTGTCTGATGATGGTAACAATGCTGTTACCGAAACGTCACACACTATTAAATTATTTGGATTAGGTCTTATTACCTTGTGTTTATAATCTACTAGCCGAATGACCCGGGCAACGCCCGTGTTTTACCCGATTGAATGTTTTGATTCAAATACTATTTGTTACAATTATAAATTGGCGCCTTAAATAAATGCATATATTAGTTAATAACTATAGCCTATGTGCTTTATCTGTCTATGTACTGTTGGCTTCCATAGGCATCTCATACTGGGAAAAAGAAAGAGAGGATTCCATTTAGTTATTAACTAATATATGCATTTATTTAAGGAGCAACCCGCTCCAACACAATAGTTACAAAGACGAAATAGCGAGTGGGGGGGGGGGGGGGGGGGGGGGGGGGGGGGGGGGGGGGGGGGGGGGGGGGGGGGGGTGGGGGGGGGGGGG